>JAAAPX010000091.1:0-131788 GCA_012656285.1 Aspergillus fumigatiaffinis
GTCTGGGGGTGATGCTATGGCTGGGAGGGGGGGTTGCAGCTGGGATACCCAAGCACCTGACTGGGACGTCCAGAGCCGTCTAGTAGGAACCTCCTTTGAGACGCACAGAACAAGATGCAGCTTGCAGGTCATGAGCGATGGGTCATAGATCATATTATCGCTGACCTGCTGCTCTGCGAACAAGAGCCAAGTACCAAAAGGAACCGATTAATTTAGAAAAAAACAAATGGCCACTAAATATCTAACCTAAGTGAATCAGTTCCTCGAACAGCTGCTTATTGTCTGTTACTTGACTTCTGGGCAGCCTGCGTGTGGAGGGAGCGTTGGAGGTATAGGGATGGGAATCCTTTTGCCTTGACTCAATGTGTCGACGAGTGACAGGGCGATACGCTTTTTGTTCGTCTTAATGTATTATAAAATTCTAGGATTGAAGGCTACAATATCGAGCATCTCGAAGGGAAATCTTTCAACTAGGCCGGTTCATTACAGAATTAGTGGTTTGTAGAGCCCAAGGGCAAGCTGTCTTCGTCTCCCTCCAAAACGATCTTTGTCTTCTCTTGGTGTCATGACTCTGTTTCCAACTGGCACGGATTCTGGTCAGGCCGCCTCCCACAGTGGTGGAGAAGCAGCATCAGTTGAAAACTTGAATATGAGACAATATATGAACTCCTGGGTATAGGCCTTTGACAATGATCCTGACATGTTCAACGCAGTGCATGGCAATCTTTCCCAATAAAAGAAGTTACGTACTTCTGGACAGATTCTAGAGCTGTGTAAGAAATAGTAAATGAAAGTAAACGAACATTAAAACAAAAGCGGGGGTATTATTGGGTTGATTTAATATCAAATGCCATACAACTATGTATGCAAACCACTGTAATTTTCATTCATCTGCTGGATGTACGAGTATTTCTCAACCGGCCGAGTAAATTGATTCAGAACATAGATCAAAGATCCAATATAAAAGATAAGTGATTGACCTATATTGAGTCCTAGAATTGATAATAATAGTTTGTTGGCATTATACTACAGCATAATGGCCGCAAGACAACTCCGCAGACTAACCCTACCCACCCACCTCCACCATGCAATCCTCCCTCAAGGCCGCCATTTAAGTACAACACAGACAAATTCCCATCAATTCGACCATGAAACCGACGTCCTAATCGTCGGCAGCGGCGCTGCAGGCCTCACCGCCGCTCTACGCGCCCACTCCCACGGGCTCTCATCCCTAGTCATCGAGAAAGATGCCCAAATAGGCGGCACCTCGGCCTACTCCGGCGGCGGCCTCTGGATCCCTAATAACCCGCTCGCCGTGGAGGCCGGCATAGCCGACACCCCAGAGCAGGCAATGACATACCTGACATCTGTCATCGACTCTGACACCCCCGACGACCCCGACGTCCGCCGCGCCTCATCCCCCGCCCGCAAACGCGCGTTTCTCACCCACGGCCCCCGCATGGTCTCCTTCCTCCGGGACCGCGGATTCGCGTGGAGCCTCAGCCCAGGCTGTCCAGATTACTATCCGCACGCGTACGGCGCACTACCGACCGGCGGGCGCACCATCGAGCCTGACGTGTTCGACGCGCGGCGACTAGGGCTCGGCGAGAAATGGACGGAGGCTATTCGGCAGCGACCGGGCCGGTCGCTCCCGCTATTCACGTACGAAGCCAGCAGCGCGACGCGCATGGGGGCCTCGTGGCGGGATGTCGGGACTGTGCTGCGCGTGCTACTCCGCAGCATATATCTTTCCCGTGTGCGGGGACAGATCCCCGTGACGATGGGCAAGTCGCTGGTTACGCAGCTGCTGTGGTTGCATACGCAGCTTGGCCAAGGTCCGTTGCTCACTGAGACGGCGCTACGCCAGCTCATCGCTTGTCCGGAAGGGGCCATTCTCGGGGCGCGCGTCGCGACGCCAGATGGGAAGAGGAGCATCCGCGCTCGTCGCGGGGTGCTGCTCTGCGCTGGGGGGTTCGCGCATAACCAGGGGCTCCGTGAGCGGTATGGCCCGGCGCCTGCGAACGCCGAGTGGACCAGTGCCGCGCGGGGCGATGACGGGGACGGCATTGTCGCGGGGGTGCGGGTCGGGGCAGCGACGGCGCTGATGGACGAGGCATGGTGGGGCCCGACGCTGCGCGACCCCATCCGGGGGATGTATTACTTTGCGCTGCAGGAGCGAGCGCGGCCGTTTGGTGTGATTGTTGACTCGTCCGGCAAGCGATTCATGAACGAGGCTGAGCCGTACACGGATGCAGGCCACCACCAGTATGCGAGGAAGGCCGTCCCGGCGTGGTTCGTCTTCGACTGGAACCATCGCAAGCGGTACGCGGTGGGCTCGCTGATGCCGCGGCAGCAGCCCCCTGCGCAGGCGCTGGAGGCGGGGTATATCCACCGGGCCGAGACGATCGCGGAGCTGGCGCGGCAGATTGGGGTGAATGAGGACGGGTTGCAGGGGACGCTGGCGAGGTTCAACGAGATGGCTGACTGCGGGGTTGATAGCGACTTTGCACGCGGAGAGAGCGCCTTCGACACTTACTTTGGGGATCCGACTGTGCGGCCGAACCCGAGCCTGGGGGCTGTGCGGACGCCGCCCTTTTACGCGATCCCGCTTGTGCCGGGCGACTTGGGCACCAAGGGGGGTCTGCTGACGGATGAGCATGCCCGGGTGATCAGGGAGGATGGGGCGCCTGTGCGGGGGCTGTATGCGGCCGGCAACACGACTGCCAGTGTAATGGGACGGACATACCCAGGGGCAGGGGCTACATTAGGACCGGCGATGACGTTTGCTTTTATAGCAATGGACCATATCTCTTCTGAGCATGTGTAGTATCACAGTATCTTAGCATAGCGGCAATCTAATATACCATTTCCGTGAATTCGTCCAAAAACCCCTTCGCCAACAACACCCGCATCACTCCCGGTCTCAACGTCAAAAACACCCGGACACCGACACCATCCCCTCCAGGCCCAGGCGCAGGACAAATAACGGCAACAGTATTCGAATACGCCATCGGCGCAACCATCCCCGGGCCCCCAGCGCCAAAATCCACCTCGTAAAACCCCAGTCTCGACTGATTCGAAAACGCCTCCGACACCATCATCGCATACAGCACGTTTGCCTTGTCACCCACAAAAGCGATAGCCCGCAGCGCCCGCCGGATGAATGTCTGAATCGTGGCTCTATTGGCGGTATCCACAACTGCGCGCGACAGGAGGGCTGCTCGCGCGACGGATTCCGCGGTGAGCGGGGTTTGGAGGAGAGACCCCGGGATGGAGAGGTACAGGCCGATTGCACAGCTGCCTGTGTAGTTGCTCGGGACACCGATGCGGTGGCGAAAATCGCAGGGGACGATGGCCTTGACGGTCTGCGTCCGGCGGGTGAGCAGCTGCTTGGTGTGTGCGAAGGCGAGGGTGAAGAGCGCGGTGATGATATCATGATCAGAAACGCGAGAGGACGGGTCGATGCGGGTGGCTGTATCGCGCAGACGGTCCAGTGTGTGTCGGGGGACGGAGAAGAGATGGCTCTCGATCTCGTCCGGGGGTGTCTTGTCGCCGAGGAAGCGTTTATAGAGTCCGAGGAAGAGGACCAGTAGCGTTGATAATAACCCTAGCAGCCACGATGCAGGATTCCAAATCGAGCGAGGAGGAGCTGGCCGTGCATCCGCAGGAAGGTACTCGTACATCACCCGACGGTCCATCAGCAGACGTGGCCTGCTCTCGCCCTCGGGGTGACTCTGGTTCCTGGTAAACCATCCCCAGGACTGCACAAAGTCCACGAACCCCTTGGCGTCCACCGCGCAATGGGCTATCCGCACCACCATCACCACGCCGCTCTCCTCGGCCAGCCGATGGACATGGACTTGGATCAATTCTCCATTGGGGGATGCACGCGGATCAACAACATTGGCATCTTTGGGCCACACATCGCGATGGAACCCGTTGCCCTTCAAATGCCGGAAGTGAAGGTGCGGATGTGTCTGCTCTTGGTAGAGCGGGAGGTTTAGATTACCGCGGTCGACAACAATCTGCATTGCATTGCGGCTGTGACGGCGCACATGGCCGAGAAGAATTGGGAAGTTCTGCAGGGCACGATACAATGACTCCCTGAGGAGGGAGGATTGCATGAATGGCCCGGGGCCGGGGCTTTTGTTCTCGTAGAAGAAGACATTGGTGATGTAGAGGTGACTGGGGATGATGTCGAGGGGAGAGAGATCATAGACGTGGTTCGATATGTTGAGGTCTTCCATCTTGTTTTCATTGCTGCACCTTTGCTATAGCTCTGGTGGGAGAATGATATAATACAGCTGAAATTCCAAATACAAGACCAGTTCCTTCACTGTTGTATTCTGCTGTATCCTTAGAAGATATCTTCATTGGGCTATGCTCGTATTCCCCCCTTGCCTAAGCTAACCCACAGACTAGTCTCCCCGCTTCTTGGCCCGCTTGAATTACACAAGGTGCTGCTACGTAAGGACTTTTGTAAATTACTGTGTGAAGATCCTCAGAACGAATATCGTTGATTGATTTAATCTATTGGGTCGAGCCCCTGTGGCGAACGTTACATCGCATTACAGATTGCAGATCCTAAGTGGGGCAATCGTTGATAGATCTAATTGGTCTGGACCCTGTGGCGAAGGTTACATCGCATCGCAGATTGGATACTTGGCTGCAACTTACACGAGAGCTAAAGAACAACGAACCAAGGCCCGTAACGTCTAATCAGTTACTGCCTGTGAGACACTACCAACCGACAATCCCGCTCTGGATACCTGGGCGTGGTGAACAACGCACTGCGCGTGGGCATGATCCTTGGCCTCCCCAAGGCATCCACATTCCACGGCCCATGCACACTGTCCTGGGGCAGCGCAATGTCATACTCCTTGAGGAGATTCGCAATGATAATCATAATCTCCATCATCGCGAGATTCCGCCCAATGCAGTTGCGGTGACCGTAGGAAAAGGCAAATACATTGCGCTTGGCCTGCTCATCGCCTAAAAACCGCGTGGGGTCATAGAGGTGCGGATTTGTCCATACGTCTTTGTTGATGTGCGCCCCATGGAGGTTGATAGCAACCTCCACCCCTGGGGGAATGTAGTGTCCCTGGATGGTGAGGCCCTTGGTGTAGGAAACGCGAGGCAAAAAGCCCGAGGTGATCGGCGAGTACCGCAGGGTTTCGTAGACGCACGCCTCCAGGTAGGGGAGGTTGTCGCGGCACTCGGCGAAAGTGATCAGGTGGGAGGGGGAGAACTGGCTGCGGACCTCCTCGGTGACTTTGGCCAGGTGCTGAGGATACAGCGTCAGGAGATGGATCGCCCACGAGGTCACAAAGGAGGTGGACTCGCTGCCCGCCAGCTGCATCGCGATGCTTTCCGTCATCACCTCGTCCGCCGTCATCTTCAAGCGGGGATTCTCTGGGTCTTCCGCATCGATGAACGCCTGCAGGAGATCCATCGGTCCTTCCCCCGCTGAGGATAACAGATTCTTTCGCCTCGTCACCGATTCTTTGCTATAAGCAATAAAACGCTCGTACCGCTCGCGATATTGGCGCAACACCCTGGAAAAGGGCGCCACCTTGAGGGGAGGAAAATTCTTCCGAATCCCCAGGTACAACCCAGTGGCCTCAATCCACCGGATAACCGTCTGATCGTCATTCTTTAGCGCATTGAACTCCCTGCCAAATGCCAGGGCCCCGATCGTATCAAACGTCGCATACTGCGTATGATCGCGGTAGTTGACCGTAATCTGCTGTCTGCCACTCTCCTCCAGCAGTTTATCCCACTTGCTCTTAATGGCAAGCACGCTGTACTTCATAATCAACCCCTCCATGCGCCCCAGATACCCATGGTTCAGATACGGGCCGATCTGGCGTCGTCGGCGACTCGCCTGCGCGGGGTCCCGCGTTGTGAAGATGCTTGCGTGCCCTTCAATGTCTAGCATCTCGTAGACCTTTGTCTTGCGGAATTCCGGCGACAGAAGCACGGTGCGGATGTCGTCGGGGTGGCTGATGCTGACGCCATTCGGACGATGGACGTAGATGTTCCCGTAGCGCTGGTAGTCGGCTTGGACGGATCGGGGGCCGTCAGAGAGGACTCGTTTGAGGATGGAGTATTTACTGGAGAGGCGGGCTAGGAGAGAGCCGGGGATATGACGAAGGGGAGAGAAGAAGAGCTCGTAGGTAATTCTCCAGGTGAGGGTGAGGAGTAGAACGAGGGGGATGAAACGGAGGATTTCTATCATTTTGTAATTTGATAGGTCAGATGCGGTCTGTGGGAGGAACAAAGAGGTGCGGGGAGGAGGAAGATATTAATACAGAGGACGGACTTTAGGGCACATCCTGTTAAATGTGTTAACATTGCATTGATTACGCGTGCTAGAATATATATCTCCAAAATGGATATTCGAGTCAAATTGCTATGCAGTTCTACCAAATCTTCTCTGCCATCTCATTCCAGTACTTATTCTTCTTGATCCCCTGCATAGCCTCTACATTACTCGTCAGAAGTACATACACCCCTCCCTGCCTCCCCTCTGGTGTTGGCAAAATCGCCGCCATGGTATAGCTCCCCGCAAACACCGGTGTCAAACACACAAAGCACGGCCGCCCACCGCCAAAATCCGCCTCGTACATCGGGAACCGCACCTGGCTTGTCGCCACAAGCGAGGTCGTCGTGCGCGTCGCTGTGAACGCCAACGGCCGCATATGGCTCGTGGGGTTCGCCTGAATCAGGTCGTGGTACGCGGCCACCAGACCCGGCTGCACGCGCTCGATCGACTGCCGGACATTCAGCGCAGCCGTCGCAAGGGTCTCTGCGGAGGTCGGACGCGCGAGCTCAGCGAGCGGCGTCCGTAACATCATCCCCAGGAGGAGGTTCCCGGTGTATATCTCGCGCACATTCAGATGGCGACGGACATCGCAGGGGACGCGCACCGTGCAGTGGGTTTCTGGTTGTCCCTGGCGAGGGCGGAGCCAGCTCAGAAGGCCCGTAGGAGGCTCCGGCTGGGGCTGGCTTTGGATGTAGGTTTTGCTGATGAGCGCGACGAGCAGGTCGTTGTCCGAAAGACGGGTGCTGGCGGGGATATACGGCTGCACCGCTTTGTGGATCTGGTCGAAAGAGGCTCGCGAGATACGGAATAGATGAGCCTCGCCCCGTGCCATGCCGGCGGTCTTGGAGAGAAGACCTCCCAGCGTCGTTGGGGAGAGCCATGCAAGCCAATCGACGGGCAGATTCCGCTGACCGTAGATGGACTCCGTGAGGGAATCCAACGGAGTTCGCTCCGCAGGCAAATACCTCTGAATGATGCTACGATCAAAGCTGAATTCACATTTAGACTCCTCCTCCTGCTGCTGCTGCTGCATCCTCATCGTCTCCGCCCAGTGATTGATAAAAGCAAAATATCCCACCCCGTCCACCACGTAGTGGGGGATGTTGATAAACAGAATTACTCCGCTATTCTGTGCTAGTCGCATTACATGGATATTCAGCAGCTTGATTTCCCCATCCGCCGCAGCAGTGGCAACAGGTCCCACGGTCGCGACGCCCGCCGGCCATGCATCCCAGGCAAAACTGGCCTCCTTGAGCTGCGACCAGTGGACGGAGTCGCAGAGCGTCTCCCGAATATCGGGCTGGTTGGGGTTATTTGCGTCGACCTCGACGACGATGTGCCCGGTGCTCCTGGCTCGCAGACGGCCTGTCAGGATGGGGAATCGCTTAAGACTAGCCCATAACGAGCCCTTGAGGAGATCAAAGGGCATAAAGTCATTTTCAGACTGCGTGTTCTCGAAGAAGAAGGCGTAGGGGATGTTGGAGAAGGAGCCTTGTAGGTCGAACGGGGAGAGAGGGATTAACTCCATGGTGACAGGGCACTCTTCATTCATTGAGAGAGACAAGCTGAAATAGGCATCAATGTTCGCAACGTCTTGCAGTCAGGTCTCTAGAACTGCCTCTCGTAAATTGATGAAAGCAACCAAGACGGCCCACCCCTTCGTGTAGCATTGTCTCGCTGTTGCCTGAATACGAGTATCACGAAGACCCCTTCTTTTACCCGATAGGAACTGGTGTATTGCTCTTCAAGTGCTAGCTCCGAACCCTGTATATGCAGCCAAGCCAGGCTAAACCTCGCTTAGGGCCCGTGCTCGTATCCGCCAGTAATTTACAGTTTACACTCTGCAGACAAGATATGCAGAATGAGGTTAAGGTAGCATTCCTTTCAGATAGCCACATTTCTTGTTTGTCGATCCCTAAGCTAAAACTGCCGACTGCAAATACATCACTTTGTAATTCTCGCCGACAATACCATTCGACAATCCCTCTCAGGATCTGCAGGCATGGTGGCCACCCCCATCTTCGTGGGCATTATCTTCGGCCTCCCCGCCGCATCGACGATAGTGGGCCCAAAGCGACTATCCTCCGGTAGCTCCACCTCGTAATCTTTGAATAGATTGGCTAGCGTCACCATCATAACCGCCCAGGCCAGATTGCGGCCAATGCAGAACCGTGTCCCGTAGGCAAACGAGAGCATATTCCGTCGGGTTTCGTGGTACGTCTCCTGTTTGAGGAAACGCGGAGGATGAAACCGGTCTGGATCCTCCCAAGAGGACCGGTGCAGGTGGGCCGCGCACTTGTTCGTGGCGATTTCTGTGCCTGCAGGGATGTAGTAACCCTTCAGGGTGATGGGCTGGTCTGAGACACGGGGGAAGGAGGTGCTCGCCGTTGGGATACAACGCAGAGTTTCGTAGATGCAGGCCTCGAGATAGGGGAGTTTGGCCTTGCCCTCGTTGAATGTGATGGTGTGATCCGCGGAGAAGTTGGCGCGAGTCTCGGCCACAACCGCTTGAAGATGATCTGGGTAGAGCAGGAGGAAGTGAATCACCCAGGAGATGACAGAGGAGGTCGACTCGCTGCCTCCGACCAGCATGGCGATGCTTTCCGCCTGCACCTCGCGCGCCGTCATGGGGACCTTAGACTCTGGATCTTCCGCGTCAAGGAGCGCCTGCAGCAGGTCCGCTGGCTTCGGACGCCCCGCCTGCAGGTCTGCCTGGCGGATGGCAATCGACTCCTGACTAAAGGCTACCAGGTCATCGTATGACTGTTTGAGACCCCTCACCAACCAGGACAATGGGACCCGCTTAACCCACGGGAAGTAGTGGCTCACTAGCATGTACGACAGCGTATTGTTTACCCATTTCGTATACACGAGATTGCTAGTCTCCAGGGCGTGGAACTCGCGCCCAAACACGAGCGCGCCAGTGATGTCGAACATGGCCAGTTGGGTGTCGTACCGGTAATTCACCTCCACCTTCTTGCGGTTCGCCAGCAGGGCATCCCAGCGCGCTTTCAGAGCCTTGATCCCGTATTGCAGCATGACTGGCTCCATCTGTGCCAGATACGCATTGTTGAAGAATGGGTGCAGTTGTCGCCGACGGCGCTGCGCCTCGGCCGGATCAGTAAAGGTGGAGACGTTCGGGATGCCCTCGTATTCAAACACCCGGTACATGTCCGTTTTGCGGAATGCGTGCGAGCTGAGCACCGTACAGGCATCGTGGGGGTCGCACAGGTACACTGTGTTGGGTTTGCTGAGGTAGATGTCCCCATAGGTGGAATTATCCTTGCGCGCTGCGGTTTCCGCCTTGCCGGTGAGAAGATGCCAGAGGGGGCGCTTCGATGTCACCCGGGCCATGAACGGGGCGGGGATATGGCGGAGGGGAGAGAGAAACAGGGCATGGATTAGCAGGTAGCAAAGCCGGGAGGCGAGGACAGCGAAAAGGATGGAGATGAGGCTGGCGGCGGCCATTGTCATGAAGTGACTGACTGACTGACTGGATTGACTAGCACTGAGCAGAGTGTTGTAAAAGGGAACAGGGAAGACAGAATGCTAAGTGAGAGAAGTAGTTAGGAACAGTTCGATAGCAGACGAGTTTTAAGAGGTCATTAACCTAGGTCACATTGGCTGGCCTCGGTAAGCTTTTGCATAAAACATGGTTTGAAACACGTCGTACTATCTGTAATTATTATTCCAGTTTGTTCTTTCATTCTCTCTTCCACCATATCCCACCTCCTGTTCATAGTATCCAGCTCAGACCAACCATGAACAAAGCCATCGTTACCGGCGCCGCCCAAGGCGTGGGCTTCTGCATCGCTGAAGCCCTCGCCCAGCGCAACTATCGCATCGTGCTCAGCGACATCGACACCGAAAAGGGCCCCGCCGCCGCCTCCCAGCTCAACCTCACCTACGGCGAGGGCACCGCCTCCTTCTTCCCCTGCGATCTCTCCAATCTAAAAGAAATAGATGCCCTCCTCTCCTTCACCATCGAGACCATGAGCGGGTTTTCCGTGCTGATCAATAACGCGGGGTACCTCCGCGCGCCGTTCCTTGCGCTCTCCGCGCAGGACATTCAGGATATGATCACCGTCAATCTGACGGCGCCCATCTACGCAACGCAGCAGGCGATCAAGTACTGGGATGAGCTTGACCAGGGACAGACCGGGTGCGTGGTCAGCGTGACCTCGTCGTCGTCGTTCAAGACGTATGCGAGCATTGCACCGTACGGGGCGGCCAAGGCCGGCGCTGCCATGTTTACCTTTGCGGCTGGGGCGTTTCATCCGCGCGTGAGGGTGAATGCGGTGGCGCCGACGGCGATTGCGACGGGGTTTGACAAGAATCGCATGCGGGTGGAGACGGACCGTACAGGGCCTGGGTATGCGCCCGAGGAGGAGATGCGGGCGATGGGGTTGAAGAGGTTGCAGCCGCAGGAAGTGGCGGACGCGGTGGTACGGTGTGTTGAGGATGAGGGGCTGTATGGGAAGGTCCTGTACTTGGATGCGGTGGAGGGGATCAAAATACATGATGGATATACGTAGATTAACTTATTTGTCTCCGCGTATTATTCAAACTACTCTAGGCCTTTGGCCGGCTTATCACTAATTGACAGTCTCGGTCCGGATTCGTAGGCGCAAACACTATATGGCACTTGGACGGCATGCGAATTGGGATCCCCTGCTCGTCTACGTGATGCGGTCCGTGCAGACTGTCTTCTGGTAAACTCCAATCGTAGTCCTTCAGCAGATTCGCCAGAATGGTCATCATCTCCATCCATGCTAGATGGCGCCCTATACAGCTGCGCATCCCATACGAAAAGGCAAAGACACTCCGCTTCAGATCGGGATCCTCCAGGAACCGGTCCGGCAGGAACCTTTCTGGTTCCTCCCAGACGTCCTCGCGGTTATTCATGGCGATGAGGTTGAATGCTATCTCAGTGCCAGGCGGGATATAGTGCCCTTGCAAGGTGGTCCCATCGCTGAAGGAAACCCGAGGCATGAAACTCGATGTAATGGGCGTGTACCGCAGCATCTCGTAGACAAAAGCCTCGAGAAAGACCAGCCGATTACAGTCTGCATAGGTTATCAAATGGTCGGGACCAAACTGCCCACGCACCTCATCCACAACCATCCGATAATACTTGGGATACAAGGTAAATAAATGCACCGCCCAGGTCAGCGAGGCGGCCGTCGTCTCACTTCCAGCCAGTTGCATGCCCACGCTCTCGGCCTGCACCTCCACGGCCGTCATCTTGGCCTTGGAGTCCGGGTCTTCGGCATCAATAAACGCCTGGAGCAGATCGGCAGGCTTCTGGCATCCTTGTGCCAGCAGCTCCTTTCGACTGGCCACTGCGTGCTTGCTGAATTGAACAAACTCCGCATATGCCCTGGTCCAGCGCCGCACCAGCCGCGAGAAGGGAAACACCATGAGCAGCCGGAAATTGATCCGCACGCCGATATAGATGGCTGTCGCCATGATCCATTCCACGATCGCCACACTCTCCTCTTCTTCCTTCAGCGAGTCCAGCCGCCGGCCAAATGCCAGCGCACTCATAATATCAAAGGTGGCCAGCTGCAGGTCGTGGCGGTAGTTCACCTTGACTGCTTTCCCGGGGCCATAGCCCTGTTGAGCAATCAGCCGATCCCACTTGTCCGCCACAGCCCGGCAGCCGCTCCGCAGAATCAGTTCCTCCATTTTTGCCAGATAGCTGGGATTGAAGTACGGACCGATCTGTCGGCGCCGTCGACTAGCTAGCTTGGGGTCACTAAAGGTGACGATATTCGCCATGACGGGGTCATTAAGGCCATGATAGACATCAATCTTTTGGAACTCGGAAGACGCAAGGATGGCCCGCACATCCCTGGGATGGCTGATTGTGATGGTCCGCGGTTTGGAGAGGTAGATGTCCCCATAGGTATGGAAGTCGGCCAGGGCTGCGGGGATGACCCGGCTGGGGAGGCGGGCATAGATCGCACGGAGGGGGGTGAGGCGTGCAAGAACCGGCCCTGGAACCCGGTGAAGGGGAGACAGGAACAAGGCGTCCAGCAGGCGCCAGGAAATCCACAAGATGACAACTAGGCAGAGAATAATGGGAAGGGCCATGGTGTCTCAGCGCGTGCAAGGAGAGAGGCAAGGGTGGTTCATCCTCGAAAGAGATAAGAGGGCTGAGCAAAGGTCATTGTCGCTTCATTTACCCTTTTTTGGTAGATCCTGGAATACCCCTCTTCATGTTTATCAGTGGGGTTGGCATGGTCCACTTCCCTTGCATAAGTTCATGCGCCTATCACAAGTGAAACTGTCCCTCTATGTCCTTCTATTTCCTGATACAGAGGCTTGCATCTGCACTCCACCAAAGGTGACATCGCCTTTGACAAGGAATAGGAATTGGAGTAAACATGTGGGTGTTTTGCCTCTATCTGGAAAAAGAACAGGGAATAGCCACATGTTTCTCTTCTCCGGCTGAATACGATGCTGATCCTGCCATAGACCAATAGCCTTTATAGTTAAATGATGACCCTGGATGATCTCCACACCGGCCCAGGGGTCAGAAATACTAAGTCGAAATACTTGATCGAAATTTTCAATTTGTCTGTCCTATGAGTCCGTGCACGATCTAGATGCCTACACCCAGTCTCAATACGACATTGGAATGTTGACCCTAGTATGTATCTGTATACGAAAAAATGCTATCAGGCCAGTTTCTGGCCATTCGCCTGGTCCCATGTTTGAACCGAAGAGGCACAGGCGAGATAGACACAATTCTAGGGCAGGTTCCCTCTACAATGCTTTGATTCATACTGTGCAGGGGGAAAAGACTACCACTTCCACGATGATCAGAGTTGCTGAGCTTCAGCCCTTTCTGAACGCAATCAGCGTACTCCAAGTGCTCGCGGCAATCTTCATTGGAGCCCTCACCTATCGACTGATTGACGCCTATTTCCTCTCTCCCCTGTGTTCCATTCCTGGGCCCCTTTTGGCCCGACTGACCACCAAACGTGCCAATGTCGACACCTTCTCCGGGAAGGTGACCCAGACCGTCGACAAGGACGTCGCCAGGTACGGCGAATTATATGTCTACAAACCCCGTGCTGTCTGTATCAATCACCCAGACGACATCCGCGCCGTGCTAGGCTCCCAGGAGTTTCGCAAGGCCGCCTTCTTTGACATCTTCAACGACGGCAACACACCCAATATCGTCTCGCTCAGGGAGCCAGAGTTGGCCAACCGTCGCCGGCGGCAGCTAGGCCCCTTCTTCAACTACGCGTATCTGGGACGCGCAGAGCCTCTGATTCTCCAGCATGGATACCAGGCCATCCGCACCAAATGGGACGCGTTAATAGGAGCGAACCGAGGGCGCCCAACTGAGGTCAACTACCGCATCGACACCCAGCTCGTGACGTTCGACATCATGAGTGCCCTGGCGTTCGGGCGCAACTTCAACGCCATCTCCCGCGGTAGCTCGTCAATCATGAAATGGGCCGGGTTGATCATGGAGATGCTGGAGTCGCCCGTCGTCCTGGCCCTGCTGTCGCTGCTGCCATTCTCGCTCATCATGCGGCCGTGGAAAATCATGTATCGCGAGCTGGCGGCGTTCAGCAGCGACGCTGTCGGCATGCGCAAGCAGCTGCTGGCTGACGACGCCGCGGAGAAGCCCTCCGACATGCTGCAGGCGTTTATCGACGCGGAGGACCCCGAGTCTAAAGTCAAGATGAGCCCGCATGAGGTGCAGGCCGAGAGTATCATGATGATGCTGGCGGGGAGCGAGACCACTTCATCCGCCATCATGTGGACGTTTCACCTGCTGCTGCTGTACCCAGAGACTCTCAGGCGCGCCGTCCACGAGGTCCGCACCACCTTCCCCTTGAGCCACTTGGTGACCTACAAGGACGTGCGCAGCAGCTTGCCGTATGTCGAAGCCTGCGTGTACGAGGCTCTTCGGCACTCGCCCACCACGGCCGGACTGACTCCGCGCATTTCCTATTCTACTGGCATCACCCTGCAGGGACATTACATTCCGCCCGGGACCGAAATCTACGTCAATCTGCGCTCGCCGAGCATGCATCCCAGTCTCTGGGACGACCCAGCGCGGTTCAACCCGGACCGATTCCTCAATGGCGAGACCAACAAGCGGTTGCTCTTCACCTTTTCCTATGGTCCGCGGAACTGTATTGGACGTAACCTCGCCTGGGTGGAAATTCTCACCATCGTCGCCAATGTCCTCAAGGACTACGACATTGCGCTGGCGGAAGATTGCCGATTTGGGCCGCATCACACAGATGAGAATGGGCTGCCGGTTCTCATGCCCGCCAAGTGCTTCATTGCGTCCTTCCCGGCCAAGCCGGATAGGGACTGTCGGATGGTGATTACCAAGAGGATCGAGTGATAGCAAGCGCTAGATAGTAGACTTCTTGCTAGTCTCGTGTAATGTAACGAGTTTAGGGAAGTGGAGCGAACGGCTCGTCAGATGGCCTTGATTGACACGTTAGAAACCCGAAGTGGGAAAGGCGCATACCACGCCTTCATTCCTAAAACCCGTAAGCAGCTGGCCAATGATCAGGACGAGTTAGAGGTTACAATCAATTGACTGCTAAGTAGGCAGTGGAGTCCCTCATGCATAAGGGCGAGCATGCAGAAGGCTCGGCTTTTAGGTGCCTCTCGTGAGATGTAGAATGTGAATGGGGCGAACAGCAACCCCGCCTCGCTTCCACTCAGATCGGGTTATGGGAGTGTATCGGCTTCTGGGGGTGCGGGCTCGAACTTGTCGATCGTTACACTAGATTCCTCGGTCATCTGGGCCGCCGGCTCCCCTTTTGCCTGATCGGAGTCGCCCCCCTCGTTTGTGTCGTACTGTCCGTTTCGGAGATTTCTGTTTTCTATCTTTTTTGAAACTAATGTAACAAACAAAGTGTAAGGAAAACTAAAAAGACGAGTCTGGTAATACAGACTATTTGCAGTCTTGCCACAGTACAGATAGTTCAGTATAAAGTCCTTCCTGTAAGGCCCACAGCAGGTAGTAACAGAGCCCTTGCCTTTTACCATGGCTACAGACAGCAGCATGCCTGCGACAGTCAGCGGCAAGGCCGAATTCTCCAACACCAAAGCCGCCAGCGAATTCGGTACCGATCTATCGCGATGGCGGCTCAACGTCGACAACGGCCGGCACATGTGGGTGTATCTAGAGTCCGAGGATGAAGCCCGAAAACGACCGCAAAGTTTCCTGGAAAAGTACTGGCTGGGGCTACCGTATGAACTCCCTGCGCGGCCTCGCGCTACCCACGCCCTGGAGGCCGTGGAAAACGGATGGGAATTCTTCAAGCGCCTGCAGACAGCCGATGGGCACTGGGGATGCAACGATGACGGCCCCTTGTTTGTCACCAGCGGGATGGTCATCGCGAGGTACATCGTGGGGATCCCGATAGACTCCCGCATGAAGCAGGAAATGTGCCGGTACTTACTCAATGTGGTCAACGAGGACGGCGGATGGGGCCTGTTTATCCAGTCGTCGTCGACCGTCTTCGGGACGGTGATGAACTACTGCATGCTGAGGATCCTGGGGCTGGGGCCGGAGCATCCAGCGATGGCAAGGGCGCGCAACACCCTGCTCCGACTGGGAAGCGCGAGTGCCACCCCGACCTGGGGCAAGTTCTGGCTGTGCGTCCTCGGCGTGTACGAGTGGGAAGGGATGATCCCCCTGCCGCCGGAGCCGTTGCTTGTGCCTGCAAGTTTGCCCTTCAATCCGGGGAAATGGTGGGTGCACACCCGTAATGTCTACATCAGCATGAGCTATCTATACGGCCATCGATTCTCAATGCCGCCCAACAAACTCGTGCAGGCTCTGCGCGACGAGCTCTACGACATCCCCTATGAGCAGATCAACTGGCCAGCGCAGCGCACCAACGTCAGCGCCGCGGACCGTCTCACAGACGCAACCTGGGTCCAACGTAGTTTTACATCTGCTCTGGCGACGTACGAGACCCTCAAGATCCCCTTCCTGCGGCGACGCGCGCTCAACGAAGCTCTGTTCCAGATCGAAACGGAAACCCGCAACACCCACTACCTGTGCATCGCCCCCGTGAGCTTCGCCTCGAACATGCTGGCGCTGTACCACGCCCACGGCCGAGATAGCCACTGGATCCGGGGCATGCGCGACCGGTTCATCGACCCGATGTGGCTGTGCCGCGAGGGTCTGGCGGCCTCCGGCACAAATGGGACCTCGCTGTGGGATACGGCGTTGACGGTGCAGGCCACCATCGACGCCGGACTGGCCGCGCGGCCCGAAAACCAGGCCATCCTGCGCAAAGCCCTCGAATTCATCGACAACTCGCAGATCCGCGAGGATCCCCTAGGTGTGCATCACGTCTACCGGCAGCCGACTCGCGGTGCCTGGCCCTTCAGCACGCGTGATCAATCCTACGCCGTGTCGGACACCACCGCCGAGGCCGTCAAGGTCGTCGTGCTCCTGCAGCGGATCGAGGGCTTCCCCGCACGCATCTCCGACGAGCGGCTCCAGCAGGCCATCGATCTCATACTGGGGATGGAGAATGCCGGTGGCGGGTTCTCGGCCTATGAGCCCGTGCGTGGGCCAAGGTTCCTGGAACTGCTCAACATCACAGAGCTCTACGAGAACGTCATGACGGATAATCTGTATCCGGAATGTACCAGCTCCGTGATCATGAGTCTAACGACGTTCGCCCGGGAGTACCCTACCTACCGAGCACAGGATATCCAGGCCTGCATTGCCCGGAGCGTCGACTACCTGCTGCGGTCTCAGTACCCGAATGGCGGCTGGTTCGCCAGTTGGGGGGTCTGTTTCACATATGCGACCATGTTTGCGCTGCAGGGACTGGCCTGCATGGGTCGGGATGAGTCCAACTGCGCCGCGTGCCAGCGGGCTTGTAGTTTCTTGCTGCAGCACCAGAATCCAGACGGCGGGTGGGGTGAGAGCTTGGATACCGTTCGGTTCAAGCAGTACCTCCCCCATCCGGACGGGAGCCAGGTGACTAATACCGCCTATGCGGTCATAGGATTGCTAGCGGCACGATGTGGGGACCATGAGGCCGTTTGTCGCGGTGTGGCGTATCTTATGAAAGAGCAGAAGGATACCGGGGAGTGGTTGCCGGGGGCGCTGGAAGGAGTGTTTGCTCCTCCTGGGGGAATGCGGTATCCGAATTACAAGTTTCACTTTACCCTGATGGCACTGGGAAGGTATGCCGCGGTCCGCGGAGATGAATGTCTAGCTGCGCAACTAGTATGATACTGAGTGACACTCATTCTTGCCTTTAGAAGAAGGATATATCTGCTACTTATGATAATCACTTTATGGCCAAAGAAGCTCCTGTAAGATCTGGTGTACTTATTAGTAGACATTAAGTCCTGAAGGCATATAGTTTCACCATAGCACAATCAGACACCCACATCTTCTACAGGGGAGAGCTGGGTGGTCTATATATATATATATTAATTACTTCTGGTGACTGGACCTAGTGATTGAGAGATTTCTCCTGTTAGTTAACGTAATCGGTAAGCGAGTGGCCATTGTAAGCCAGCGGCCACCTCATGTATCACTAGGCTTTATGACGGCCCACGAATGGGCCAACCCATGGTGGGCTTGGGCCTTAACCACTACCCCAAGGCCCAACCCCCAGCCCACGAAGGGCCCCCCTTGGGGGCCTAAAGAAGCCTATTTTTGCATAAAATCAAAGCCTTAGTGTTTATAAAATTGCTGAATCATCAGAATACAATAACGTAATCCACGGCCGAGCGGTGAATACGACCAAAGTGCGAATTTTGGCGGCGACCACCAAAATATTCAACTCCACCATTTTTAACGCGCTATTTTCTTTACTTTTTATATATAAAAATGCCTCTATCTAAGGAAGCCTGTATGCAGATGGCTATTACTGCCTGGAAACAGCAAAAAGTTAAGTTAAAACTAAAGACTGCCTAAATATTTAGTGTCTCTGAATCCTCCCTTTGCAAGCGGCTATCTGGAGTTAAACTACAATTAGAAACACATGTAAATAGCCATAAATTAATAGCTACTAAAGAGGAATCTCTTATTAAGTGACTGCTAGATGCAGATAAGTAAGGCTTCTTAATTCAGCTAGAATTCCTGCGTGGAATGGCATAGATTTTACTCTATAAATGTACGCAAGATTTAACAGTAGTTTTTGGAGTAAACTAGGCTTATTCCTTTATAAAATGTAGCCCTGAACTATATATAAGATATAATATAATGTGATGAGATGTGAGAAGGGGTGAGTGGCTAGTAAAGAATGTTGTGAGCAACAGGAGAATTCTGATCATGTCTGCAAGCCACTAATTCTGTTTCTAGAAATTTTGAGAAACAGTCAGTCCATCTTTCTACATCAACTCCCATTCAGGGGTGCATGTGAATAATCACTGTACGAATGCACGGAAACAAAGGAATGGAGCGGAAAGGATTAAAAACCGTGGGTCTTTGCGAGGTTGACTTGAAAGTCTTGACTGATTCGGTGGAAAAGCTTGGAGGAGGATCATTTGGCAGACGCTGATCAGCTACTACTAGGGGTGCAGTTGCTCAATTTCTATCAGTGTAAGATACGGACTTCATGCATTCTGTACATTGACAGAGAAATATGCTGCGTGATACTTACTGCTATATGTCATAGCATTAAACCTCTACTTGCTTCAGAGAATACAGTACGCAGCAAACCTCTGCCACAAGATCTGAAGTAGATAATCATCTTTTCATGACTCCCCTCTCAACACAGCCCGAACGACCTCAACATCGACTTTACTCATACCCATCACATCCGTCACAAACATCTCCATCCCGCCATACTTCACCCGGACAGCCTCCAGAAACGTCATCATGTACGAAGCCTTAATAGCAACAAACTCCTTGAAACCCGGAGCTCCAGCAGCGCACTCAGGCCATGCCTGTTGCAATGAGCGCAGAAGATACTCTTTCTGTGTCTCAATGCCGATTCTCGTCAGTGCGTATTCCCACGCAATAAGTTGGTCTGGAACACCTGCGAGACTCAGCAGCAGTGCCGAAGCAACGCCGGTGCGGTCTTTGCCCGCTAACATTGTACAAGTTCTAATCAGTAACGTCTTGCTTACTGTCGGGGCCTAGTGACCTGGTTCAACATACAATGACAATGAAAAAGTATAGCTTTCTTTTCCCCTGCGGATCCACCGTTCAATGAGTCCCGGATATAGGTTAGCAAACCCCTGAGGCTCGGTACATGGGACTCCAGGATATCCAAATACATATCCCTATACGCATCGTTGCCATTGTTGGCGGCAAAGTCGCTCAGGATGATCGGCGTAGGTGTTCCAGTTTGTGGCTGCCAGAAGAGGTTGACCTGCTGATGTAATTGCGGAGGGGGAAACAGCAATCTTTCCCTGTGACTTCGAAGGTCGAAAATAGCACCCAGCGACAAGTCTGACACTAGCTGGGACTTCCCGACTTCTGTAAGATTGGTGAGGAGCCCAGAACGGTAGACCAGGCCGGGCTGGATTCCGGGGTGGCCGATATGACCTAAATCACGGATATTGAACCCGCCTTCAACAATCCGGAACGGTGGCTTGCTGAGAATGCCAGTGAGGGCCTCTGGTGGAATGGGCTGGTCGATCTCAATGTCTATATAATCTGCCAGCCCAAGCTCGGGAGCGACAGGGCTCGCGGTGATGGAACCCATTCTTCGATGACTATGTATATTTGCTGGCTTGCTGCTATGAATGATGCACGTTTGAATCCGGTCAAAGCCACGGCGCATATGTCTCGCGGCGCAGAGAACGGGACCTAAATAAGAATCATGATTCAGGGCACCTGAATGTCAGCTTCGACCCACATCCCTACGTGGCGATGTCTTAGCCAAGGCTTCCTCTTGTATCAGCCAGCCTATAAGATCCTTCAGGGACCAGGGTCTCTTCGCGATGACCCAACTTTTTAAGACTATTTATAGTGCTGTCGGAATCCGGATGCTCATAGTTGCTACCGAGTAGGCACATTCCATGAGTAGATGCTCTAGGTCACGTTCAGAGTCTTTCTGTTTTTGCTGGGGTACAAGGCCCCGAAGGACTTCAGAAATGTGCTGAGTTTCAAGAGGCGTGTGTTGATTATCAACTCTCTTATCCTTAAATTATTGCTACGAGAAATATCCGCTTAGCAGGCAGGGTGGTCAGGATGAGCCGTAAGTCGTGTTTGCTATTTACCATTAAGCGCCCACGTATAAATACAGTGGCTCATCTACCCATGCAAAATGCAAAATCCCATTTTTTCTAGCCTTACCAACAAGGAATAAAACAAAATTAAAATAGAAATAGAAATTAAACCAATTTAAGATAAATCTGGTCTTAATCGTTTGGGCGATTAGTACAGCAAGCTGAGAGCCAGGCGACCCCATATATAGAACCCACTGGGGAGTCACTGCGATGGAATCATCTAGGAGAACCATGGCCTGCACACACCGTGGTCTGTTTATGTTCCTGTATTATTCCCTCGGATCTAGCAGCCAGTCTTTTCAGGGGCGGAGGAGCGGCCATCACGTCTTCTGAACTGTGGCCTCGGAAGAGAAAATTGTGGCCCAGGCGCTGATATAATGCAGCTTTCATCTCTTTGCGCATAGTAGGATCCGCTCGTTTACCCCCACTCATTAAAATCACGTGAAACCGAGGAACCATGCTGGACACTAAAATAGGTACGACGCATCCGAAACTGCAAGAGAGCTCAAGGCCAAGCAGGAAGTCAATTCGCCAGAAGCGTGCCCATCGCAAAATTGGCTTAATGAAAAAAGTTTCCGAGTGTAGGCAAGATGTGCGGCGCCGATGTTTGTTTAGATATACACATAAGAGACACCGGTCGCGTCTATATGTTTTCCGCGGATGCTTCGGGATTTTGGGGATTTCTTGGATCAAAGATAAATCAGGAGGGAGGCAGAAGGCAGTTCACCTTACAATGTGGCAACGCGCCCTGTCCCAACCATAGGCCACATACGCTTTGTTTCCTGGCAGTTGACGGTCTCGATCACAGTTTCGAATTCGACAAGGAGTGCGGCCGTCAACGGTCGATTTATTTGTGCTTGTTATGAGTCCGTATTATCGGACTGTATCCGACTGTGCCTGACTGGAAGAAAAATCCTAAGTAACTGGGTCTAGATAAGCATTTGGATCTGTTCAAGATATACAGGGAATGGCTAATACTATAAGCCCCGTCTTAATCCCTTCCTCGCAAGGCAGGACTTTCCCGCGCCATCCTAAACAGATTATGCTCTGAAAGACATCCCATAACAGTTTCATCGATCGCGCTAATGACGACAAACTGATAACCTACGGACAGTAGACGACTCGACAGACTAGTTAGGGCGCTGGAAGAAACAGGTTCCTATCAGGTTGTTGGTTGACCTGATGGGCTGAGCCTACGTACTAAGCTGATGACGCAAGCCGAAAGGCTAAACTCCCATACTAGGTCAAATTGTGACAACTCTCAGTTAATGACGTTGGACGCTCATGCCCCGCGCGTTGACAGGACCTGGGCACGCGGGCCTAGATTCGGAGAACGCTCGTATCAGACTGGGGCCGCTGATACATTTGATCCGCCATGATAATGCTCCCAGGTAGGGTTCTTCCCAGCACTAATGGCTTTCTGTAGATCTGCTCGATGTTAGTGCTTGCCTTCGGATAGGTGACGAGATCGGACTGTGCTGAAATTGCTTCTTCTGGTATTCAGGCGCCCACCTACTTGGCATCGAGATCTTTTGAAGTTGCTGGAGGAGTTCTCATCCAATTCTTGGGGGCCAAGTTAATAAGCAGCCGATGCTTCAAGCTCAAAAAGGACATGAGGATCAAACAAGGTAGGTACAGGGATAAGAGTGCTAGGGGCTCGGTACTCGGAGCCATAGAACTCCTGTACGGCTAATCGCAGGTGTTGCAACTTGTCTTTGTCGAAATCCTTTATGTAGTACCGAATCTTGGTCACATCTCTGGGAGCTGCACCAACCGACTCAAGTGCAGCTTTGAGGTTCGCAAATGATTGGCGGACTTGCTGATGAAACTCTTCAGAGATCGTACCTGCTACCGTATAGCCAACTTGGCCAGCGATCTCGATTATTCTTAGTCCCGGTTTTGTGACAGCAACATGAGCATAGCCTCCACCGGGGGGCCTGTGGATAGTAGCGGGGTTTGAAGTTGTGACATTCTCTGACATGATAGAAACGTGGAGTCGTAGGATGGGGATTTCAGTATGCAGAAGGGTCTTGTTGTGAACTCGAGTGGATGATGGAAGGCTTGTTAACTCCCATGGCTTGCCTAGCCTTATAAGTAAACTGAAACACGCTAACGGTCGTGTTTATTCTGTTTGCATGGATTACTCTAGAATCTCATGGCAATCACAATTGTCTTGAGATTCTATGGAGTGGGTAATACAAAAATGACTCATACGGTACTGTCTGAACTATAGGCTAATGATGGCCATGCGGGCATTACAAGCCAAATCGGGTCGAGAGGCATTACACCAGCAAAGCCAGTGCCGACCGATAAGCAGGAGCTTTCAAGCCAAAGCTTGTTGCCCAGGGACGGAAACCCAATGGCTTTGGTCCCTATCCTCAGAGCAGTCGTCGGCAGTCCAAGCTGGACAATGGGCCGCGGACCGTGAGCTAGCCGGGCTCGCTGCTCTCCAACTGGTGTCCCGAACGGTTTGCAGCATCGAATTTCATAGGAATCGTCTTGGTTCCATCCTTAATCGCGGCCTCAACCAGGGCTTAGCCCGCCGATTCGATCTTTGGCCACAGCAGCTCTCCATTCGTAGTTGTGCCACAGATCGTCAGGGGACACATTTCCCTCCGAAGCTTTAAAACCACCACATCTTATCCTGAGTTTCCGGGATGTATCTTCTGGGACATCAGAATTATCGAACACAGACTCGTAAAATCTTGCGTTTCCACAATAACTTTGCTTTTCACGTGATTTGGAGGAAAGTTCAGACTTCCACGGGAAAAGGGCCTGCCAGCGAGAGGGACTTGGTTCTGGAAGAGCGGGGCACAAATTCTGGCCATTTAAATTGATGCCCCAGAGGAGAATGGTAATTGGCTACTAACCACGGCTATGTTATTCAACATCTCGTATTCGTCGCATGCTAGGCAGCATGAGAAGTACGATTTGCGTCCCCACTGTTAAGCTCACTATCTATACTCGTATGCTTTCTTCATGAGGCCCATCTTGCGCCGATTCCTTTTTTGCTGGGCAGATTTTCTGGGTGATAGTGTGGCCCGACATGGTCGCACAGTATTGGAGGGCTCTGTAGGCATGGTAGGTAAAGTTCAGGAGGACGTCAGAGAAAGCTGTTTCCCACTGCTGGAAGTCATGGTAGCCTTAAAGATGGCTCACTTTTTAAGCTTGTGGGACGCTGGGAAGTTGCTGACGTAGTTGTCAGCTCCTTGTGTGCAGTAACAGGAGTTGTAGGATTTGGAGGCCAACCAGAGCGCGAGCGTATTGATAGTTGCACGTCGTTGAATGACAGACAGCCTTGCATCGCATCATCGAATGGAGCAAGGGAATGTAGTGGCAGAACCGCTGGACTTGCTCAACTCGTAGGGCCCTGAAGACGAAGCGATGGGTGGGGTGATCGTTGATCATTGATGGCACTTAAGAGCGTATATTGATGGATATGGTGGGTGAATAAGGTCGAACACTCATGACTTTATCATCTTCGACAGAAATATGGCTCCCCATGTATTATGTTCAGAAAATGAGGCACTACGCAGGCAACCACACATTAAGCTGCACTCCTGCGTAGTCACTTCTAAATGTTACGGGGTGTCCAACTACTTCCGACGAGAGCCGTTCCAAGCGATATCTCTCGAATTAGTAGTCGTAAAAGGCCTGGACCTCTTATGCCTTTGGCGCCCATAACCCAACACGCTGACAGGGATCAAACTTTTAGCCAACAATTATACTGCTACACAAACAAAGTATCATGCCAGTCATATTCCATTGCCCTTCTAAGGAGTTATTTGGTCTGATACGGCGAGACACCCTTTGTATTATTAACGTACCAGTAGTCGGATAACCCCGAAGTCACATTTAACCCGTTGGCCCGCTCTTGTCACCCAGCGTACGCATTCGCTTATTATGTGGAGCGACCTCGTATTGATTCGTAATTCGTTGTCCTCGGCTCCGTCACGCGAGAGATTTTTGAGAAAGACAAAGAAAAAAGCACCTGCAAAAGGGAGGGAAAAGGGCCCATACTGAAGCCTAATAGCACTTTTCATATAACGAAAGACGTCGTTAGACCATAGGAAAATTACATGATTTCAAACCTGCTCCAAGTCTGTCAATCTTAGTGCCACTGTTTCCTTGAAGTCCCACGAACAGCCCATCGCCCACATCTTGTTCATGATATACCATGGTTGCCCCGGTCCTCCGACAAAGTGCCCTCCTTTGTTTGTCTTGTAACTGATAGAATCGACCATGCCCCCGGTACATAATATGTCCATTGAGTTGACGCGCTCGTCTGTTCTACCTAAGTATGGGGCACTTATCCCAGTGATAACCGACAATTCTCGTTGGCGGGCGTCAACATGGCATAAATGCCTAGAAGTATCTCCATCCTACTGTTAATGTATGTAAACCATGATGCGTATCTCTTTGCGCCATGCTAGTATGAATAATATACTTCACCCATAACCCTAGAAACTACTAGACCTCCAACACAAACCATATGAAGAAAGACGACTTTTATTCGTAACGCATTGACTATCATTAACCCTTAAAGTATGTCTACCTAAGAAAAAAACACCTTCTGGCCGTACATCCAGACAATACGTATTAAGCAAAGGATAGCAGAACAGCTGGGCAATCCCCTGTAAGAACATGAAGACCACCGGCACGACAAGCCCCCTAGACGCCCTCTCCACTGGCCAGCCATAGATCAACATGCATGTCGGCAGCATGACCATTATGAACGGCATGGCGGCGTATAACCGGTCCTCGGCGACGAAGACCATATCACGTTTCTTGTACCACTTTCGCGAGACGTAGTCGGCCCACCGTCCGCCGCCGAGTGTCCCTACCATATACCCACGCCAGGGGCGAGGTACAGCAGACCGCATTGGAGCGGGGACTGGAGATCGTAGCGTGGGTTGAGCACGTATCGGATGGGTGTGAGAAGACTGTACTGGTTCTAGACTAGGGATCCGCTAGCGATGGCGGTGATGACCAGACTGGGGGAGGTGAAGGGTCGAATGACGGGTTTAGGGTTTCGTCATCGTCACGAACGTCTATCTTCTGTCGGGAAGGTAGACCGGCTAGGGGTCGCGGGGTTGATGGTGCCGACGTCTCCGCGAGTAGGAAATACGTCGCTATCCATGCCAGCCCGGAGATTCCGGTTCGTACCCAGAAGATCACCCGCCACGTCGTGTAGGTGACTATTGCGCCTGCTAGGAGTGGACCGATGGTGGGCCCGACTAGGGTTCCTGTGTAGAACCATGCGAGTGCGGTGGCACGGTCAAGTGGTCGATACAGATCGCGGATCACGGGTGGTCTGATGACCAGTATGGCGGTGCCAGAGAAGGCGCTCAGCATTCGGAAGATCATGAAGGCGGCTAGGTTTGGCCTGTGTGCCGTTCCAATCGACGACGCGAGGAAGACTACGCTGCTTGCGAGGCAGAACTGTATGAATCGAGCTGTCAGTATTCAATTCATTATCTTGTCTGTGAACCGTGCGTATACCAACTCGGCTAGCTATGTGGATTGGGAGCAAAGGGAGGTAGATATACCAATCGTCGTCCCAGGGCCTGGCACCTCGGACCCCAGAAACAAGGACTCAGTGCCATGAAGACCATGTACAGGGCATTTCTGAGACCAATGATTGACCCGGAAGTATGGTATGTGGCCGCGATATCGGGAATGGCTGAGAGAGCAGAGGTGCTTGATATGGGAGACAGCAGCCCATTCCACGCCATGACAACCACCATGACGATTTTTCGGTATCGTGGGAAGCGGTTGAATTCGTCCTCGACTGGGTCCTCGACCGGTTCCCTGTTCTCCTTAATTTTGGGTTCGCCCATTGTCTCAAGGACTTTTCGCGGACAGGTTAAAAGGCAGTGATAGAAGAAATCAATATGGAATGAACCCTTGAAAGATACAACTGGAAAAAGAACAATTACTGAGAAAAATTTAATAAATGAAATCTACAACGGCCCACAGACATGACTCAGATAGAGGAGAATAATGGACTAGGCCTGAATGTGAAAATTCTCACATTTGGGCAGACAGATCTGATCGGCTATGCGAAGGGTTTATCAGTGCGGTTGCAATCCGAAGCACGGAGAAATCTCCGAAGATAGAAGAGCTAGAGAATGTTGAAATCCGGCTGTATGCGTCTGGAATGAAGTCTAATTTTACCCTTGGGCTGATCATTGAGCCCTTCATCCTCATTTTTCATTATTGATGAATTCAGACCCTTTGAACCTTTTATAGTATCGTTAATATACCCAACCGTTATAGTGAAAAAGACGATCACGAGTTTAGGGGCTATAATTAACCTAGATGATCAAATACATATGACGACACCACGCGATTACAGCTAGCTGTACTAGCAGTCCACACTTCCTTGGTTTCAACATATGAATGATCTAACACATTAAGTAGGGACTCTTCAAGGGTGTAACAATAGGGTCTGTCGGTCCGTCAATCTGCTTGCTTACAATTTCTACACTTTCGTTCCTGTGCACAGTCAGAAAGTCAAAAAGCACAGACATAAAGCATATTATGCCAAGTAACCAGCCAACTTTTACTGCAGTACTCTGCTCCATATGTTGATGGTTTAAGGTAGAGGCCAGTGGTCCATAATAAACTTTGAAAGAATGCTAGAATGTTCAGCCAGGTATCTGAGCGATGGACCCATAGATATCATTTATATCTAATTTCCCGACCCCAGCGGGCGCCATCTGTCTGGACTACCGTGAATACATCCTCCCACTTTCGCCCATCATCTAGGAGGACCTCATCCTCTCCATCCATGCGAACCCTAATCTGCTGGAGATATAATTGTACCTCTTGCAGGATCTCCTGAGCATTTTCATATTCCCCCTTCCAGGCCTTAACCAGCATCGGACCCAATCGTTCCTCTTCTAAAAGCTGTAGCTTGCCTTCCTTCAGCCGTTGCTTATGGTACTCCCATACATTCACAACCCTGGGCATCTCCCTCGGATCCAATGGATCGGTAGGCATCACCCACCTCTTCGCTCCTTGACTGGACGCATCCTTTCGCATCAATTGCCAGACAAAGGTCGCCCAATCCGAGAGATCGATCTTCGGACTGAGCTCTGGGTGCCCACTGTCGGGATTGGTTGGGTAGTAGATCTCTGTTTCGTATCTCGTCCCGTCGGGAGAGTAGGGCCATTCATCTGTCGGGATGGTTGCGTTCACAAATCCTGATAGTGCAATCGAGAGATCATCGCGTATCCATATCGTGCTCGAGCTGAAATCCATCAGGTAGACCCTGTGTTCATGCAGGAAGCCTAGCATGGCGAGCGATTGCAGTGCCCAGCGGTAGTAGAGCAGGAGGAGGGGCTCTCTGTCTCCATTATCGGGGAAGTCCTTGTCATCGGAAGACGTGCGCGACGCAGGAAAGGTGGTCAGAAGTGGCAGAGTCGTAGCGCCCAGTGGGCCGGGGTCCAGCTTCTCCAGCAGATATCCCACAGGGAGACGGCCAAGATATCTACTCCCGCCACGCAGAATTGCGGTATTCTAGCGGCGATTGCAAGAGACGAGCGCAGGGAGAGTTTACTCACTTGACAATGTGGGGGTGAAGATCAATCGGTTGGTCTACATCCACATTTGGGGTATTGGTGCTATGTGCCAGATATTCATATACCCGGGGGATTCGCGCAGCAATGATAAACCACTCCTCGGGGTCGACACGGGGATTTTCTTTCTGGCATCGTTGAAAGGCTACGATGCAGTCTTGGTTGGCATGCCGGACAAAGTACATCTGTTCATACAGCTCGTCGTAAAAGTCCTCTGGGCGGTCGCTACAGACCGAAGGGACCACATCCCCGTAACACCGCGGGTATTTGGACTGGCTGGGCGGATTGGGTGGCTGTTGTAGATCAGCGGATGTGGATGAGGGCTCCTCATGGCGGTCTGATGACCAGCTGGCGCCCATGACGGCGACTTGATCTATAGAAAAAAAAAAGAAACGTAAAAAAGAAAAAAAGAGAAAGAGAGGCGGCGGGTGGAATGCGCCTTTATATATGTTGAGCGGCATGATGTATTAGCGTTCGCCTGGGCTTGGCAGCCACTCCACCAAGTGGTATCTTTTCCCCAATCCTCCTCCTTGTCCTTTACGACTTCAACCCCCTGATGAGGTTTCGACAGTGAGAATTAGGCGGTCCTCAGATAATTACACTTTGTACGTTTCTCCCCATGCGGTGAATGTATAACCTATGTCCAGTGGGGAGACATCCGCATGTATATGTCTCTCTGCTAGATCTAGATGAGCTGACATAATGACCCTTCCGGGACTCGTCACTGGCTACTGCAAATTCGCGCAGGTCTGATCCAGCTTGATCGTGCCAAACTGATACAGGAGGTTCCCCGGAAAATAGGTGAACAGACCCTGCCATTTGAGCGTCCACCACCACCCCCAGAAGCCCGGCATCGGCTTACGACTCTCTTTGAGATATTGCGCCGATGTCGTCCCTTTCTCGACAATCCGCTTCAGTTCGAGCTGGTTGAACTTCTTCCATTCCCCAACTAGATCGCTTGGCCCCCGGTTGGCAGTGTCCCAGTTGTCAAACCGAAGTAGCACGTCGCGCATCCAATTGTAGCTGTCACAGAACGACTGCCACACCTCGGGATAGTTCCAATAGCTGAAGAGCATTCCCAGCTCTTTCAGATACGCCAGCTGCTCGTCGCCAGGGTCCAGATTATCCCACCGAGAGGTCTGAGTTGGGGAAGAGCCCTTCACGATGGCCCCCTTCATCCAGTAGGACTCGGTAAGGAAGACGGCGAGGCGGCCTTGTCGATCCCGGCTTCCGAGCTCAAAACTCATTAGCTGGGCGACGTTGGTCGTTGCCCCGGCCCAGGGCCCGCAAAGGGCGGAGCCGCCCATGTTGCCGCCTCTCATGGTTAGAGAAGGGGATAAGGTGGACATTAAGCATGACACAGGTACCGGGCTTTAATGGCGCATTGGATGACCAATTTTTGCATTATTCAGCAAGGAACTGTCGCTTAATTGGCCAGGGCCGAGCTGCAGACGGGACGTACCTGAATCTCAAACTCCACTGTAGTCGTCGAGCCCTGAAAATGGCGGTCTTATGATACTTACTGATACGTGCGGGTCGCAGAATTAAGAAATCTTTTCGCTAAGCTGAATAGGTCGTAGCTTGAGCTTCAAGAGATCCGGAGGGCGGGTCTTGCAGAGAGGTGCCCTGGCACCTGTGTGGTACCAGTACTGGCCTAAAGCGTCATCTTAGGCTGAACGACCCCTTGGCTTAAAAGACTGCGTATTGCAAACTGATTTTGCGTATGTAGGTGGCAGAATACTGTGTGGTAGTATGAACTAGCGCTAAAAAATTACAAAGCATCTCCGTATGACCCAGATCCGCCATGTCTTAGATTCTAGAAGGAATTACGCTGTCGTAAACGCTGCTAGTGCTAGTGCATACGACTATCTACAGGCCATGACACGCTCCATTGTGGGGATGCGCGCCAGAAGGGGTCGATCGGATCACAGGGCTGACAGGGCTGAGCCACGGCGTATCACTAATACGCCCAAGCCACATCTTTGCTAGAGGACTTGTTAGTTATATACGTCCTAATGTCAATTACGTAGCGATACCCTGTCTGTGGCAATTTTACTAATGTCTTGTATAAATTTAAATAAAGAATGTCATGGTGTATTGCTACTAACTTAAGCACCTCGGATTATATTTACCTAGGTAAGTCAGGTCACGTCCAAGGCTCATGTCTATGAGACTGTGCCATCGACGAAACAGATTCCTCGACACTAGTTTCATACTGATATTAAGCTGAAGCATAATCTCATTCTGACGGGATTCATATGGAGAGGGGTGTTCAAGACAGCTATTTTGTCCACCTTTTGGGTGAAGTAGTAGGTATCCGGCCATTGACACTCTAGACGTTCCGGAGGTAGCAACTCAGTTAAAACCCACATGATAGTGGCGTTCGCGGGTGCACGGATGTCTACAACTCCACCTGATCCTCCGGCGTATACGCACCGGAGCCACTCTTTTGCTGACCGTTTAGGCATAGACAGGGTAGCTTGATAGAAGTGGGACTGTGGATTGTTGTCAATACGCATTTTAATTACCAACCGAAGGATTGTATACGGACGACATTGTAAGCATGTTGAATGGTAGGGGCTGTTGTTCTCTTCTCTTAGATGCCGCCCAGGCCTATGATTCCATATTCATCGGCCTTGGACAAACATATAAAAGCCGCAATAGTTCGCAGATTATCCGCCCATTCATCAAGGAGGCGTGAGTTAGAAAAAGCCACTACGAAACTGGTCGCTTACTCCTCAGCTCTTCGGCTTTTCAGATTTCAACGCGTGTGTGAGCGTGAGCACTCGCCATGAAGCTCTCTCCAAGAGCCGCTTTGCGTCTCTGCACTTACTTGCCCTTCCTTGTGGCTTGCGTCTTTGCCATTCCTCTCACCGACAATCAGACTTTTTTCGAGCCCGGCAGTGCGCAGACAGATTCCGCGGGCAACGTCCAACCACGACAATCTACAGATAAACCATTCTATCTGCGAATCCAACCTCTAGGTGCGTCCATCACATACGGCTACGGAACGAATCCCGAGAACGGCTACCGCAAGCCACTGCGAGACCAGCTCAGATGGCGTGGCTGGCCCATCAACATGGTCGGGAGCCAGTCATCCGGAGACCCTGTTAACTTCAAGGATCGCCAGCATGAAGGCCACAAGGGCTGGTATGTTGCCAATATGACAATGGCCGCGAATCTGTCACTCGACCAAAAGCCTAATCTGATCCTTATTAACTGTGGGACGAACGATGCGAACCCTGACAATCATCAGGACGTCGCCCGTACAGGGGCGCGCATGAAGGCTGTACTCAACCATCTATATGATAGTGTTGATGGGGTTACGATCATTCTATCGACTCTCGTCCCATACAAACAGGAAGAGGCGAATGACAACGTTGATCTAATCAACGTCCAGTATCGCAGCCTCGTGGAGAGACTTAGCGGCGAAGGCAGAAAGATCGTGCTCGCCGAGATGAACAACGGGTTTTTGGATACCAGCACCGACTATTTTGACGCGATCCATCCCAACGAGAAGGGCGCAGCTAAGATGGCTGCTGTTTGGGATCAAGCGATTCTCATAGCTGAGGAGCAAGGTTTTCTGACTGCACCCATCGATACTGATGTCCCTGACACCAGCACCTCCAGGTGCGACGTTGAAAAAGGACAAGCCCGCGGCCCCGTCCAAACACAGCAAGGGTGGGGCTACAGCGATGGCGAATATAAACACAGCGAGACCAGAACTGGGCCTATCGCGCCGACCCAATCATACAGTTCCGACCACTTTCCAGAGGTCTACTTTGCGCAGCTAGTCAACGCGGGCGGTGCAGACCCGCCCTTTGCACAGGACGAGCTGATTCTGTGCTACGACAACGACGCCGACTTTGACGGGCCCCCTTCAACATGTACAATGCAGCTCAACGATGGCTCTGGCGACTTTAATTACAGCCCGAAGATCTATCTAGAGCTCGGACTGGACTGTTTGACCCGGGGAATTCGCTGGGGCGACGTTAATGGGGATGGGCTGGATGACTTCATCTGCATCAACCAGGCCGGCAACATGTACGTGGCTATCAACCGTGGTGACAACCCGCCCAGGTTTGAAGCCCTTGAGAATGGAGGCCTAATTAGGGAGGGGTATTCGTGGGCTAAGCAAGATCGCATTCGCCTGGGCGATATTGATGGCGACGGGCGACTCGATTACTGCGCGTTGGATGATACTGGTGATATTTTCTGCTGGCGCAATGGTGGTGTGGGTGATGCACCAACAGACCGGTACAATGGGTATTGGCAAAGCATAGTATGTGTTCTATCTCACTCTCTCCTCTACCTTTCTTTCTTTCTTTTTCTTTCTTTTTCTTTCTTTTTTTATGCTATGTTCGCTGACTGTCTTAGGTGGAAAACAACAACACTTTTCCTTCTCAACACGAAGAAAACGGGATCGCGGGTGTCAACCTCGTCGACATCAACGGCGACGGCAGAGCAGATTGGGTTTATCTGTACCCTGGAGGCTCGTCCCAGATCTTCATCAACCAGCGAGGAGACCGCGACCATGACGGCGGGGGTATTCGCCCACATTGGGAGTGGGTCTATTTGGGACACGAGCAGGTCGTGGGATCCGAAGGGCGAACTGATATCGTTTTTGGTCGAATCAAGGGAAGTGGACGAGCGGACCGTGTGTGGGCACGTAAGGGTGAGCCCTCCGGCTCTGGGGGCGCTTTCACATCGTTAGAGTTGACTCTTTTCGAGAACCAGGGATCTGGGGGCACAAAGCTCAAAGGAGATGGAGTGTTCTATTGTGACATGTTTAGACGTGGCTATGAGGGTGCGTATATGTATCCCTTGTCAACTACCTGCTCTGTTGGACGGTTGAACTGACATTCATGCAATGCACAGATTACCTCTGGGTACGATCTAATGGCGAGATCACACTATTTGAAAACCTCCAGAGTCCGCCTGATTGGGGAGTGCATGGTTTGATCATTGATATCAATAGGGACAGGAAGAGCATCCACTTTGTAAGCCTTGCATCAAATCATCATCTTATCATCCAGGTACTTCAGAATCTACGCTAACTGGACCTGACAACCAGGGCGACTGGGATGGCGATGGTCTTTGCGACATCCTTTCTGTAGAGAGGCACACCGGTCAGGTAGAGATGTGGCGCAACACTTATAAGGAAGGAGACAAGTCTCCCACATTTGCCTCGCCAGTCTTTGTACCTCCCCTTGGGCCCGCGTGCACTCTGGGTTGGGGTCTAGGTCTTCATGACCGAGCGGTGAGATTTGGAGACCTGGGTAAGTGAGCCGGCAGCTGTCCCCAGGATACTAATCAGTTCATGCGTCTAATTAAACCTCTCCCCATATAGACGGCGACGGCTGCGTTGACTACATCTGTATGAAACCAGACGGCGAGTCGTCGGCCATCCTAAACACTGCAAGCGGATACAAGGATCTGGGACAGATCAAGTTTGCGCCGAAAGGCAACTTCGACAGAGCCAATTTCAGGTGGGCTGATGTATGTTCAGGGTTTCTCGGTGCAGGAGATGACTTGATTCTTGGCGGAGCTAACTACCGGTGGTCAATGTAGGTCACCGGCGACGGTCGTGTCGATCTCATCTGGGTCAACAAGTTCAATGGTGAAGCCCGGGTCTGGAAGAACGGCGGCCTGATCCCTGCGGCGGGCAGTAGCATGACATGGATCAGCCAGGGAACTCGCTTCAGTGGACACGGTCGCGGTGAAAACATCCATTTCCCAAAGCTCGGAGCCAATGGACGCGCTGACTACCACGATGTGTATCCCGCAACTGCTATCGCAAATACTTGGTTTAACGAGTGTCCTGGAGGCCTGGATGACTACGAAGGGCCATACCCAGATCCAAACTTGCCACCAAATAGTCATCGGACCGCCTCTGCCTGACCCGGACGATAGTGAAAACGAGCAGCTGTTTGAGGAGGCTCTGGCGATGAGCAATTACGACATTTCCCAGTTCGAGACTTACAACCTGTCAGACCTAGCGACGCGGTTAATCGGTTTCGATAGATGTGACCGGTTCCAGAAGAGGGAGATCTACTCCGGGTGGCAACAGTCATGGAAGATCATGAACCTGATAAAGACCGAGGCTGACAACGGTATTAACTTCAATGAGGGAGCTGCTATCGAGTTTCTGGGCGCACCAGCGGAAACAAGAGACCTACAGGCTAAGTTTACTGCTGCCTTTAAGCAGTTTTCAACTATCCAACCAGGCTGGGGTGGCTGGTTCGCGTGGAAGCTGGCCGTTCGGTGTGATGACTTTCTTAAAGAGTGTCCTTGTGTGATCGACACTGGCACTATTGCCTACACAGTCAATAACGATCCCAAATACGACGTACCATCTATCAACTTCTGCGGCCGCTACTTCGATTTTGACACGCTGGACAATAAGGTTAACACCTATGCCCATCCAGACACACTCCCCGCCAGCAAGTGGGCCAATCTGAACACTTATTATTTGAACCAGGCGAGAGTCTGGGTCCACGAGCTGTTCCACGTCGACTGGGCGTCACTGAACGGCAATCCACACATCACCGACCTCAAGATCGGATGGTTCACTAATCCTCCGCATAAGAAGTGGGTATACGTCTACGGGTCGCAGTCAACCAAGGCTCTGGCCCGCCTTGGCCGCGGTTGGACCCAATACAACTCTGACAACTACGCCATGTACAGGCTAGCCCGGTACGTGCAAAAGGCCTTGGGCAACATTTACCCGCACCTGCCACTCTCGGCCGAGGTGCCTGACGACGTGAGTCCACTGTATGTGGGGGGCTACGACATCTATCAGAATGGGACGGGTGTCTCGGTAAACGCGGATGACGACAGCTTCTCGGAGTGGGACGTGAACGATAGCGAATGCGCGGCCTTAGGCGATGTGCCAGCTGCCACAGAAGCCTCGGCCTTTGTGACCGCGACGGGGTTCCTTGTGCAATCGGACTACCCTGCGGACTATTTGTCCAGCTGGTCGTCGTGGGCGGCGGAGGCCACGGCCCAGCTTTGAGAAACGGCAAGGTTTAGACGGATTCTATAGTTCAGTGACGAGTTCTGTGTTATAGATGATAGATGTGGATGCGAGATAGTGGCAGGTGCAAAATGCTTGGATTGACTTGTATATATTCATATATACGTTATGGTAAAAGAATAGTTTTGGCGAGACGACCTTCGCTGTCTGTCTCCGCTATCTGGCGAATCTGTGGAGTAGCAAAAGCTGACTTTTCTTCATTTCAAAATCAAAAGCCTTGAGACGTCCATACCGTGCCTAATGCCTATCTATAATCTACAATCGACATCACCAATTCCTCTATCTCTGCTTCTAGTAACCTCCCGACCTTGATTGGGGCCAGAATAGGCAGCTCAATCCCTGAAATATCATCCTGATACCAACTAAACCATCACATATCTCAACCAAGCCCCATACGTGCCTTCGACTACATCTGCACCAGGATTATCCCTCCAAAGAGATCCAAGGGTGACCTTGTTAACCCTCAAAATCAGACCATGCGCAAGCTTGAACCCAAAGCTCTGCGTGAGACACGCCTCCACAATTTCCCTTGCCCTCTGCTGCTGGGCACTTTCCGTCTTCCCATCCTTGGTAATTGAAGCAACATCTAGTCAAACGCCAACTGCCCATCCCAATCCGCAAACTCGTTGATATACTGCGACCCCGACATGGACTCAATATTGTAGACATGTCCCGCGCTATACGCCGGCCCGTTCCAATTATCCTCCTCATCAACAAGCCCCATCGCTGTATAATATATTCCGAAGGCAAGCGACTGGCCTCCTCAGGCCCAATAAACATCCCATCCTCTTCCGTGATGGTATACTCCCCATCCATAAGCGGCACCCCCTTCAACAACGGGACTCGCATGCATGCCATCCGTATTCGTCTTCCCCCATCCGCATCTCAAAGCGCCATAAGAAGCGCATGACACCGCGCAAAGAGCGGGTTACGGGGCAACGAGCCGAGAAAGTAATTCGTTAGACTGTATTTCGTGTCACCGTTCGGACTATCGTAGCATCCCATAACCGGTCCAGGCCGCTAATTTGTATCATCCCGGCGACCGTATACACGCCCCCGTATTTTAGGAGGAGAGGCCAGCGCATAAGGTCGGATGTATGCTGGAGCTTGTATGTGCCGGTGATCGTGCCCTCGCAAAACGCTTTAGGAAGAGAATTGGATTCGTGACGTCGAGGAAATTCGCGATGTTGCTATTTGAGCCTGGAGACGTGTCCATGATTCGGATCGTCCAGCCCTTTGGTGAGGCGCTGGTGCTACGCGCGGACTGTGCGTTTGGCGTAGGGGTGCATGGACTGGTAGCCCGCGTGCCAGAAGGACCAGATGTTCCTGGCGGATGTTACAGGTGGTGGGGTTTGGAGATCGGTGTCGATTTCGGGGTCGGGGCGGAGGTCGAGGTCTTGTTCGGGGATGAAGTGCATTCCCTGTGGGAGTGGGTAGTCCATTTTCGGGCGTGTGGTGGGAGATGTGGGTTTATGTGTAGACATATGTGTAAGTAATTGAAGCATTCCGCCCATTTATCGCAGTCTCTCAGCGAAAATATATACTTCAACGTGCTTTTGGTGCTCGTCATGGCTTATGCTTGGCGCGGGCTGCGTAGGCTTCTGATTGGTTCGGAGAGTCTGCACAGCCTGACCCTTGGAACCCTTTTAGGGCTTCATTTCGCGCGATTGTTCCAGGGTGATATGATTACAAAATTTAATAAAGAACTGAAATACTTTTCCTTTCCATAAGGCCGACGGGTAGTCTCAGGTAGTAGTTTAGTAGGTTTGAGAGTATTATCAGGTTTTAGTAAGAGTTTACGGCTACCAGATTATTATATAAGTAAGGAGTGCAGGTCTAGTGGTCTAAATACTTCTACGTAGTCACTATATCAAGTGTCGCGGGCATTCCGAATTGATCCGGTTTACCATACAAAACCAGATAGGGAAGTGGGTAGTCGCTAAATCAGCCTATCCTTAGTGGTGAAATACACCCCTTAGATCGACATAAATTAGAAAGCTTATTGCTCAGCTTCGCCGTCATTCGGCTAGCGGCAGGCTCGGAGCATTCTCAGAGAGACGACTCCTTCAGCGGGACATCCAGCTTACTAGGAGGCAAGATTGTAAGGATGATGTCTTAGAAAAGGGTTCAAATTGTGGGCCTTAGAAGGAATCCTAAATATGTACTGGTATGTGGACAAAAGAGGTGAATTGAATGTCAATCGGATTTTCCGGCGAAGTCGAGCTCATATCACTGCCGATCCGACGGGTTTGAAATCTTCGAGAAACTCATATTCGAAGGGGTTAGAATACACGTCCTTATATAAGGAGAAGCGTTCCTTTACCTTCGCCTCTCTTTTCTACTCTTTCATCCAAGAATTACTCGAAGTCGAAAACATTAAGGCTACTTCACAATAAAGGCTATTACAAACACAACCAGTCTCCTATTCATCCTGTAAGCAATCCATGGAACTTCACAGCCATATTAATATATATCTAATGCTTCCTAGTTTTGTGGCTGCTGCCGAAGCAGAGACAAATTGTCGTTGTGTTTTCAAAGGCAAATGGGACAATGCTGTAACAGCGAAAGTCTGCGATCCTAATTTTTGGGGTACCGGTTCTCATACCTATACTTCTCATGATGGCCATAATACAGTGACTGTGCGTATTACCCAAGTATATATTATTCCTTGGGATAATTATATGACTGATTTCATACTTTACAGTGCGCCTTTTCCAATGGAAATTTTGAAAGTGACAAGGCTTTGTTTAGTGCAAATTGTGTTCAAGTGACTGGCCTAGGGCAAAGTACAACACACGCAAACTGTTGGATCTCTTAGATATATCAGACAATGCTATTCAGTAAACCAAGGGAGAAGGGGGAGAAGAAAGAAGGGGAAGAGAAGACAGAGGGGGATTTCTACTGTATTCTAGGCCCTGATTGAGGGAACCAGAACACACGCCAGACAACTAATAATGGCAAACGATGTCATAGGGATTGAAGTAGCACAGCCAGTGGACACGGAGACACTAGGAGCTAGGTTCTCGTCCCTGGGACCAATACCAATGTAATCTCCCCCTATGAGCTTCCGGTCCCCTAGGAACCATGATAATAGTCCTTGGGGGCTGATTGGACTGCTGCAGGGAACATTACAATGGTCCCTGGGGCCACAAATGATCCCAGGAGCCCAACGATAATCAGAGCTATTACATAGTTTGGAGTGTCTAGCAAAAGCAGGAGTGTCCTTAGCAATTCCCTTCTTATACACAGAAATCATGTAATCTATCAAAACGGGAATAGTGGCATAGCTGATATCCACTGTATCCGACATTTACAATTGAGAGTCAAAACAGAAAAGGTTTGCATCACCCTCATCCTCTTCCCACAATAGTTCCAAAGCTTTCTGCCTATCTCCACCGTCCATAGTCCACGGAGCAATTCTACGCTCACAGGTGGGACAGCCAGAATGTGGTGGGGATCCAAATTGGAGTAAAAGCCCAACAGCCTCGTCCCACGCATTATCTGCTGCTAAATGTACAGGAGGCTCTGCTGAATTGTTTAGAATAGAGAGATCAGCCCCTGATTCAAGTAAAGCTCTCAATGCCAAGATATTCACTCCTGCCCGTGCTGCAAGGTGCAGTGGAGTCAGGCCGTCTCCTGTCTGATCATCAATGCTGGCCCCTGAGGCGACAAGGAGTGAAATGATATGCTCGCTTCCAGGCACAGCAATCGCACAGTGTAGTGGAGTGCACCCCTTTTTGTTCTTCATAGATGTTTTGTTCCTCTCAAGCTTTTCTAGAAGCATGCGGATTATCCTCAGATCTCCTCCAGCCACAGCACAGTGTAACAGAGTATTTCCCTCATGGTTTTGGGCGTCTAGATTTGAACTTGCACCGAGCAGCGTTTGAAATACCTCATAAAAGGTACCAGGCTGAGGACCGTGGTACGGAGTCTTCAAAAAACAATGGATTGGTGTATCCCTGGAGTGATAATTTGGGACATCGACATTACCACCCGCCTGGATGATAAGCCGGATAATATTCAAGACGGTCTGCCATGACTGCCGGCAGGAGAGGCAAACAAGATGCAACACAGTGTTCCCTCGGTGATTTGGGATATTGAAATCGATTGGCACTCGTTCATCGTTGATCAACTTAAAAAAAATCTGGAGTGTCTCCAAATCCAGCTCCTGAGCAGCTTTCCAGAGCTCATTATGTAGATCTCCAGGGGGCCAAATGTCCGGGTACAGCTCGAGAAACATTCGAATGTGTGGCTTAGCTCTCTTTTTCAACGCGAGAGCGAGCGGCGTATCTCCTTTGTTGTCCACAATAAGATGATTGGCCCTGTAACCCATGAGGAGTCTGGCAATCTCTGGTGTTTGAAACCCGACAGCAAGATGCAAGGCTGTTTCATGTCTGTCATTGACCGCTGATAGATCACCTTCCATGCGCTCTGTGGCATCAATCAGTAGAGACACCGCATCAATGTTACCCGAGAGAATAGCAGAATGAAGTGCGGTGCCTCCAGGGCTGCCCTTTTTTAGCGGGTCCGCCCCATTTTCGAGTAATATTCGGATCGTCTCCGTGCTCCCTGTCATTGCTGCACGGTGTAAAGGTGTATATCCACTAATATCCGGCGCGAAGACCTCCCCACCCACGGCCTTCATTGCTTCCATGACAAGTTTCACAACCTCTGTGCTCCCGCAAGAGGCTGCAAGGGACATTGCGGATTCCAATCGATCCGCTTGAGCCATTATATTGGCACCAAAATCCAAAAGAAGTTGAATCATCGGAATGCTGGCCGCTTTGGATATCGCATAATGTAGTGCGGTCATCTTCAGAGCCGTCCGAGTCTCGATATTGGCTCCCCTTTCAAGCAACATACTGGTGAGCTCGAGATTATTCGTCATGGCAAATTGATGGAGTAAGGTTTCCCCAATCTCGTATACGGAGCATATGTCCTCCATGTATGGTGCCATAATATCATCCAGCGGCTTTTTTGAAAAATAATCCTGAATCGGCCCTGACTTCCAGTGCTTTGCGCATCGGACAACCGTGTGTTTGTACCCAAACCATGGTTTCGGGAGAGAGAAGTCGAGTGGCCGCAGATCTGTATCCACGATGAGCTTGAGACTTGGATCAATATATTCAATTGCACTGTCGTAGAGATCGGCCGTCAGAAGCAAATGGTATCGCTTCGCAACACGAACGAGACTTGCAAGGTCCCTTTGGTCGAGAAACTGCCCGATGTGCGCTACTACCTCGGCAGGCAGCTGGTCCATCATCGACCTCCCCAGTACGCGATTTGAAAAATGCCAGGCAGACGATTCGCCAACGGAAAGAGTGCCTGTTGGATGGTTGTTTCTTCTTGGTGAGATGGAATTGACATGGGGGGCACTGCTCCAGTCCCAACTAGGCAGCAGCCTGGTGTGCCTTGTTGTCGGACCGAACCAACCTTGATCCATTCTGATTTAGTGTGAGTTTCACCTCAAAACCCGCCACTAGGTCTTACTAACTATCAATGGTTAGATTCAGTTCAGTTTGGTTTCGATTCGGGTTGGACAAACAGTTAAATTTCAATATCGGGTTATTAAATTCAATTTGTCCTACTTAGGGGCCCTATCGAACATGCTTATATAAAATTAATATTTCTATATGAAATATATAGTAATTATCATCATATTAATCTATGTCTAAAATCTCGATTCTATATCTATAGGGGTGAATGGGTGGTGGTTAAAAATCATTCTTAGATCATGTTGGTTGTCGAAGGTCGGCCACATGTATATATATCCCCATCACTTTCATACCAACCCATGACAAAGATGATGCCCACGGGAAGCAGCTCATGTTTCAGGTTCGTTGCAACTAGGAATAACGGGAACCGACAAATTCCATATCTCATGGCGAGTAAAGAATACCCAAAATATATTTTCCAGCGGCCCAAGGGTAATCATGCAATGGCCTCGAATGCTCCTGCTCGACAGTCGGATGAATATTGCCACAGCCTATCACAGAGCTTTTCGCACTGCATCTGAAAGCCAAAAATTGGTATACTTTATAGTATGGAGCTCTGAGATCCCGGAACCAGTCTGCCCGGCCTATGGGCTCCCAAGTCTATTAGTAGATGAAGTAAGTAAGAATGATGGGTCTCATGGTGATCAACTTGGTTAACAGCCGGTTTAAAATTGCTTGATCACTTCGCTCAACCGAAGTCGCCCATCGTTATATAGGCGACTCTGTCCAGTCACCACCAGCTCCCTCTCTGAAAGGAGCGTTGCAGCACAACAAAGACAAAATCATAATCGGCGACTCTTTTGGCACCCAAGTCATACAAATGATACAAATGCTTGTCCTGGATGGACGGACGAGCCAATCAGGAGACTCACCTTTCCATGAGCTTCTTGTCTCGAGCTCGGTGGGGTTATGACAGGATCGACCTCTCCTCCCTCTACAATAAATAAATATAGAGCAGGATACAGAGCTATCTCTTCGAACTGGAGCCTGCGGAATTTGTCGCGGCGTTGAGGACTGGCATCAATGTAGACGGCTGAGTTGCACATCGGCAAGAAAGGTTAGGAACCGAATTAATGTAGACAGATAGATCCATATCTCATTCAATGTACCAGTAATTTCTCTTCCAGGCTTCCTTGTATAAGGGGATAGGATGTGGGACCGGACTAGACTGTCTCCGTGTCCTCTTATTTGGATATGGTCCTCTCTCCTTTAGAAGCTCGTTTAGGCTCAGCTGGAGACACGAGCCAGGCACGATATTTGAATGATTAGGAATAGTGTTAAGAAGGCCAATTGATTGAATCGCTTGCCTGAGCGTTTGCTATCACTTTGCTTATTTGGTGCATTGTCAATCAAGATCGCCAACGTCATATGAGCCCTATTCCAAAACTTCCACTACCGCTGAAAACGGCTGCTTGGTCGTACCAAGTGGTCGAGCTGTGCCGACCCGAACCATTGCCGAATTATGCCACCTCACTGGTCTGACGGGGATGCAGAGCAGCCTACGGGTATTACTAGCTTACTATATGCTTGGCGTTCTTATTTCCTAGAGAGACAATCCCTGGGAGATCGTATGGCTATAACTGTACTATACCTGGTGATGCGTCGTTGAGTTCGTCTACCTACTTCGACACGTCTTCCCAACTTGTTCGTGGGGTTTTTCTACGCCCCTCTTCATTTGTCAAAAGAAGTAAAATCATCTCTAGGATATTGAAGTACTTTCATCGTTTCTTATAATGACGATCATCCACATGGGTGAGTCAAGAGCACGTTTTACGTTCCCGTCTGAACTTCCTAGAGCTAACACACGGATGGTAGTCATGTTCAAGTTTCGTCCCGAAGTGACGCAAGAACACAAGGATACGTTCGTCCGAGAGCTCAAGAGATTGAAAAAATTGGACTGTGTGAAGGGTCACGGGTTGGTCGTTGGCGGACCATCTGTAACGGACCCGATTGAGAGAAGCAAAGGGTTTGAGATTGCCCTCCTCAGTTTCCACGAAAGCAGTATCAGGCTAGCAAAGAGAATCATTGGTATGGGCCTACTTGAACCCTTACCTTTTATGAGCGTGAAACAACGAGGCTCATCCTCACTCGCAACTATTAGGGTGACCAGCACATATATGTTCCCATACAAGGACTTGACTTTGAACGAATAGCACCCGATTCGATTGTTATTTTTCGGTGTTGGGCCTCCGATGGTACCGGTACTTATTGTCTCTGAGGAGGCAAAACTGTTTCTTCCTCTTCGTACCAATTATTCCTGATCAGGAAGGCTGTGGACAACGGCTAAGGCATTAGAGACCGGTTTTGATGGGATTGACTTCAGTCAGACAAATGTGCACAGTGATTTCAGAAATCTTAAGTTAAAGTAGCTCAATGCTAGAATCATTGCATAACATCGTAAGCACCGCCAGCTAGAAAGCCAAATGTGATCAAAACGGACTGCGATAGTCGCGGAAGACGCCCAGGGGTTGAGCGCCCGCTAGGATCTTCTGCAGGAGTGTTCCGTAGTCCCAACCCATTGCAGCAGCAGCTATAGCCGTCAGGCTAGCTTGATCTTCCCGGCCTGGACGACCGGGCCCAGTCATGTTCTGTTTTTAAAGTCGACAGGTTAGACACAATTGCCGAGGAGTGCACAAGGATTCCGAGGGAACGGGGATATCTCACCGGCTTCATATTAATATCGAAAAGGGCGAATTCCGAGCCCTCCGAGAAGCGCCGGACATCAACGCGGATAGGTGCCGTGGCCCTGATAAGCTGAGCTACCTTCTTACTTTCCTCCATAATAGTTCCATAGGCTGGATCCTCCATCTCCTTTTCTGTCACGGCCCTGGAGTTGGCCGTTACCGCAGTTACGCCACTGTACGGAGCGATGCCATCGGCGTGGTTAAATCTTGTTACGGGCGGCATACTCCAGTATTCTCGGCGCTCAGGCGATGGAGGCATGACGGTAATTGTGGCCTCCTCTCCGGCCAGATACTCCTCCACCATCACGAGAGGCGACTCCTCTAGAAGGGTTTCGACGTGTTGCTTCAACTGCGCTGGATCGTGACATAGCTTGACGCCGTGGCTTCCACGACCCCGGACTGGTTTCCCTACAACAGGGAACCTGTCTATGGAATGGACACATTCATCCAGATTATTGGATTTTGACAATAACCAAAAACATGGCAAAGTATAGCCCCCGAGCTCGCGCAGCTTCCCGTTTAAAAACGCTTTATCGTCGCAGTTCTCCAGGAGCGCAGGGGGCTGTCCCACGACGAAGATCTCCGACGCGTGCGGCGTCAGCTTCTGGGACGTCTGTAGAGGGTGTGAACCAAAGAGGATAGTATTGGCCCATAAATGCGTAGCGCCGTTTCGGACGGTCATGAGAACGCCATCTTCTGTATCAGAAAAGCACCAGCCCTCATGTTTAAACACTTGTGGTGACAGCTCGGGGGTGATGATCTTGATGCCCTTGGACTGGAGAGTGTAGGCAATGTCCGCCCCGGAGTCCTGATATCCTGTACGGTTGAATTCAGCCAAACGTTTTAAAGTTCAGCGGTTAACAGAGAGATTGAGTAAAGGTACCGACCGCCTGGTTTGCGAGGTTTGCGGACACCGTTGATGACCGGAGGATCAATATCCTGGAACAAGACGGCCACTATCGGGGCTCTACTGCTGTACAAGCGTCTCAGGGCAACTTGGGTCGAAATTTGCTTACGCGCGAGGCGTAGCAAGATGGAAGTTGGCACTGCAATCTTGACAGCCATGAATCAGGTCTAGCAAGGTTCGTTTTGTGGCAATTGGCAAAGGGTCGCGGGAAAGTCAACTTCGCCAGGTAGAAGTAGAAGAGGAAGTATGAGGGTCAGCAATGCCCGTGAAGTAGTGGATGAGTGATGCATGCAGTTAACGTAGGAGGCCCACCTGCTGCCTGCAGCAACAGTACTATTTTATCTAAATAGTATTTGCTCTGATGCTGGGAGTTTACTCATCCCTAATATGACTAGAAACTTCAATGCAAACTTTGACACCTAACTGCTTCCCTGTCAAATTTCCATATCTGTCAGTGTCATCGTTAAGGCCGGCGCCGACATTGAACTGAAAGTCTTGGTTCAGGAAGAGCGGGGCACAAATCCTGGCCAATTTAAATTGATGCTCCAGAGGAGAATGGTAATTGGCTACTAACCACGGCTGTGTTATTCAACATCTCGTATTTGTCACGTGCGAGGGAGCATGAGAGGTACGATCTGCGTCCCCACTGTCAGTATAAGAAGCACTACAAACCCACGTCTGCGAGATTTGACTTCGACACTCCCTATTCTCAAAAATGACCATCCATCTTCCGCTGGAAATCCAGACCCAGATCTTCAAGGTTTTGCTTGATGACCTGTATGATCCTAAAAGTCCTCAAGAGGCATTTAAGCTTCGCTTGATTTCCAGGTCAATACAAGGAATCCTTGACCAGTTCTTGTATAGAAAGATTAAATCACCATCATACAATGGGGTGAATATTCTTTGCCGCACGATAATACCACGGCCTCGACTTGCGGCTCGGGTTGAGGAGATTTGCCTGGAAGAAGACGAAGAGACAGAATCTGACGAAGAGGAGGAAGAGGATACGGATGCAGATTCTGATTCTGATTCTGGTTCTGATTCGAGTGAGTATTCAGACTCAAAGGTTCAACGAGCGCGTAGGAGAGAAGAATCAAAGCTCCTAGCCGGAGCAGCAGACCACCTCAGAGACAAATTCACTTCTGATCCTACACTCGCTCTCGCCCTCAAGAAAAACGACCTCTCCTGGCTCGCGCGATCAACCCGGAAAACTAGAAAATGGCTTCTGCTCTTCCAGCTCTCCAACCTCAAGTCTCTCACATTGGAGACCCACACCGACACATTCACCAATATGGCCTTGTTTCTTCGTCTTCCCCGCCTGGAGGAGCTAGACTTTGCCGTGCTAGCCCCTGGCCCTGATAGCCCAGCATGCCACAACTACGCTCCACCCGAGGAGATCCTAGAGAGCATAATCCGCCACACTGATCAGCTGAAATCTCTCAGGTTCGAAGACATGAGCGGAACAGTCTGCTTCCCTGTTCAGCATGACGCACCTAAGCTAAAGCGGATTCTTGAGCAGCACGCTGCGGACACACTTACATACCTCTCCATCTGCCTCTGCAATAATGATGAGAAGGACTGGCGACAGGAGCAGGAGTTCAGCTACATTACAGGACATTTCGGATCCATGGAGAAGTTCACAAGGTTGAAAGGGCTTGTAATGCAGCTGGAGGTCTTACTGGGTAAGCCCAACGAGAATGGTGGGCTAAGACTCAAGAACGTACTACCCTCACAATTGGAGTATTTCACTGGTTTAAATCTTCCTGATTACCATGGAGCGGATGATTCAGATAGAATCTGGGACGAAGAGCAGTATATACCGCAATTTGAGGATCTGGCTGAAGCCGCGATGCGAGACAGTCGAGCATTTCCCTCATTGGAATCCGTCAAGATGCATCTACACCGAAAGGATTACTTTAGTTCTTATGGGGAGTGTCTTATGAAAGGGCAGTATAATGACGGAGTGCTGGGTGACTCGCAGATCTACTTTGGTTTCGTGCACGGTCCGTATGGTTATGACGGGCCAGGACCGAATTAGGTTATGAAGTTGGAAAGAGGTTTAGATTTGAATATTGCATAGACTATAGGACCTCGTTTGGGATAAACAGGCGAGGCTTACTGGTCTCTTGAGCAAGCGCACTCACAACAAGCGGTTTCTTTTAAAAATTCACACTCATTTTCATCACCAGGGAAGGCCAGCTGTGCACATAGCCTAAGAGGACTGGTCTGCGCCTCTTCTGAAAGGGTTGCCATTGAAGGGAAAATCGTGGTCCTCCGTGCCAATAAAATACAGCTTTTGTCTTCTGCGTAAACAAAGAATTTGTGCATTTTCCCCCAAAATAAGTTAGTAGCCCCTTGTCGTTGATTCAAATATACATTGAAAGCGAGGAACCTTGCTTAATACTAAGACGGGTACGACGCGTTCAAAACTGCCAGAGAAGTTGAGGCTAAGTAGGAAGTTAATTCACCAAAAGCCAGAGCATGGGAGAACCAGTCTGATGAAATAAGTCGCTCAAGTATACCAAGATGTGTGGCGCCCATGTTTGTTTAGGCATATACATAAGGGACACTGGTTAAGTATACATCTTTTCCAATAATACTTTGCGGTTTTGGCCATTTGTTTCATCTATATTAGTATATTTCTGCGATAGGCATATACGTCCGAAGGCTAATTTGTTTAGGACTGCTATTAAACGCTATTATCCACCCCCAAGTCAGGTTACTGACAAGCGGAGACACGTCAAAGGATTGAGTTTGATTGCTTTTTCTGTTCCTTAGTCCAGTAAACTTGATGTATGGGATATGTCCATAACAGAGCTTTTTTTACGTCCTTTTAATGGATGGATTCGTTCTTGGAATTGAACATAGACCAGGTAACTGTAGAAGATAAGTATAGGCCATGGCAATCGCTGCAGCGTTTCATCAACCGCGCCCTTCAACGGTGGTCTGTGGCACAGCCTGGGAATTTGTCTCATTGTCTGCTATTGTAAAAAGCTCATTTACTAACGATTTTATCGTTGCCCAATTGTATGTTCACCGGATATCAATACAACTGTACTTCAAGTTACCCGATTGACCCAAAGAACCGAACTCAACAATTCTGGCCGCCAGTCAAAGGCATTCCTCGAGGCCCAAAGTCCTGAAGTCCAGAGTCGACACTGTTGTCTGGGAAAATACCAATAGAAGCATACCCAAACGTAGCACGGTTGGCTTGATCATACATCTGGACGGAAAGCGCATTACCCTCATTCCACTGCGTGCCTGCAAAACACTCAACTTGCCTTTCAATTTGGCCAAAGGCGTCGGCCCCATTGAAGGAAATGTCACCCGGATCGGCACGGGAGGCTTCCGAATCAAATAGACCCTCCATTAGGTGCTCGCTAAGCCGCTCATGTTTGTAAAACTCGTCGCGCTTCGCCTGGGTCGCGTGGTGGGTGGGATGACCCGCATACGAGATGGTAAAGCGCACACCACTTTCACCCGTATCACGAGAAGTGAGCTCCATGGGACCATACTTGTAGTGGTTGAAGCGGAACATTGGCGCAAATGGATGGATGCTCGAGCCACGACGGGCCAACTTATGAGAATCGGGCGCGTACCCGACGAAGTCCACATCATCCATCGACAAGCTGCGCAAGGCGTTGTGAACGAAGTGGTTGTGGGCTTTTTGTGAAGTCATATTCATTGCAGGCAGACTGTCCAGGTCCCGCGCAAATTCGTGCAGGTCAATCCGTTCGAGACCAGACTGCATCCAGGCGTTGGCGGCAACGCCCAAATATCCTTTGGACTGAGCGAACTTCTTGGCTGCGGATACCTCGCCAGCCCACGCCAATAATGGTGCTGAGAAGCCCGGTGACGCAATAGAAGATATTATCAGGCTGACCCTCGTTTTGTGCGCAGGTCTTGATTGTACTTGCTAGGCCAGCACCAGTGAGAGCAAGGTTGAAGGCATGCCATGCTAGGCCAATGGCCCAGGAGGCTACCAAAACAGTGGCCCCATCCGCCGTTGTCCTCAAATCGACGCTGGTGGTCACTGCTACCTCGCGAAGGTGTGCCGCTGTGCCATTGTGGTTCAGATAGAGGCCCTTCCAGTGTTCCCGTGGGCCTGTGTCTAGGGCACTCCAGTTGAAGCTCTCCGGGGTCCATTTATCAACAACGGCAACGGCGCAAGTTGCAAGAGCAAGGGCAAGTACGGGAGTCTTTCTCCCAAAAAGACTGATTCGGGGCATTCTGTCAGGGTTTGTGGAGATTGCGATAGACAAAGACAGCTGCGATCTTTCTGATACTTGGGAAAGTCTTCCTCGAGGGACGATGCCCAATTTACGTCTCAAGCCTGGGTTCAACTGCCACTCTGATGGCCCACGGCGCAGTCCTCTCTGATTGCATTCTCAGGCGAAAGCAGGAACTGAGCCCTGCGTGCGATTTCGCAGCCTTCAAAATAGCCAAGCTGGGATATGCAGCCCGATGTAAAGCTCGTGGGGGTATAACTGCTTCTTGTTACAATAGTTGATTCGGTCAGGAAGACAGACCCGGCGTCGACAGTCCAGAAGCCAATGGTATATCATGACGACCTGGAACGAAGTTCTCCAACTCCCTGTTACTTCCGAACCTGGCGTGTAGACAGGAGTATGCCGGTATATTGTATCATAAGCATCGGAACTGTTATGATCCATTTTGTTCTAATCACCGCCCCACATGAGCGACACTGTCAATCCTGCTATGATCCTTGTGATGGAACCTTTCACATAAAACATGGCCACACAGATGACAATGCGAGTGTTGGCACCGGCGAGGCTGAAAGGAAAAAGCAAAGATCATCAATTTAAGCCAGAACGCATGATGATGATCAACTTACTAGCGCAGACAGTAAATGCATACTGAATAGATGGTGCAAAGCAGCCTAGTTCCTTGGGCCCCCTGTAGGTAGGGGCTTCGCGAATGTATTGTGTTAGAAATGCAGTGTCCTGGCAATCAGAACAAGAATATCCGCGCTTGTGGAGTCGGTATACCTTCCTTTACTAGCCCGCAGGCCACATATGGATTTTCTTTGGTTTGTATAGCGGACTCCTTGCGAGCTACCTCTGGCATGGATTCTGTCCTGTCTGGGCGATCTTTGGGTAGTGGCCAGCGTATGTACACAGTATCATGAGCCTCAGTCAGCATACTCTAAAGACTGGATATAGCATCAAAGCCTACGAGATCCAATAGTAATGTCACTCATCACAAAGCCCTTGCTACAGGTTTCTAATTATTTTATTTATTTATTTATTTTTTTTTTTTGGCACTTCGTGGTGGAGCAATGTCTCCAAAGGTCTACATAAATTGGCATCATGCACTTAACAGGTAGTAATCCATGCGTATTCTTCACGTCTAAACGGCCCACAAGATGATTGTTCACGTGGGCCGCTCGGCGCCAGCGACGAGATGGTCATATAACAGCTGGAACGCATCGCAGCATCACCTTAAGCATTTTTCGATTTCCTAATACATCTACTTGACCAAACAGCTAAGGCCTAAGACGGTTAGAATAGGCGACCCACTTGCACAAGTGGGCAGTGTACTCCACAGAGACTTGAGCTGTTTGGTAGACTAGGGCTGAATGATATCATGATATGGTCTCGGAATCGGGACTCGCCCATCCAGTGGAACCGGTAAGCCATGAGCATTGACACATTTCATAAAACTGAACGCCAAAATTGTGGATCAGTTGCGCCGTAGCTATTAGGTTAGTATGTGATAGAAAAGTGGGTGGAACCAAGCTTGATAGTGGGCAGCGGTATTGGACCGTAATACTCAGCCTTGATCTTCATTCGAATGGCCTTGTAAGGATGAACTGGCGAGACCTGTAATTGAATGCATCCTAAAGAGACAGATGTCGTCATAGTACTCTAGTAGCCAGCAGGGATCATTGACGTGAACTGTGATAGGCTGATATCATTGTGCTAGAGGCCAGTGTGGAAATGACATACCAATTGATGTAGCAAAAACTGATGGGGAATTATCAATCTTGGTGGCGGAGCCTTGTCCTGGGAAGCCATTCATTCTGTCTCACGACCATAACGCAGAGGCATCATGGTTGGCAGGGAGAAACTTGTGGTCGAGGAATCCTCTGAGGCCACGCCATTGCTTCGAAATGCGGCACCCGTAATATCTGCGCAGGAATGCCGGCAACACAAACAACTGCTCCGATGTTTCTTGAACTTGAAGCAGACGGTCTCAAAAGCGAAAGGTTTATTCAAGACAGAATATGTCCACGAAATTAAAGCTGAATTAGACCCCATAGCCCGACAGTCCATGATGGAGGAACGTCGATGGTCAATCTATGTCTCACGGGCTATCCGTCGCTTTTCCGTTTGGTGGACTCATTTACCAGCCCTGGGCCCGCCAGGGCTTGAATCAAGTCAATTATCGGAAAAGCCGTACGGGCAGCATGGCGGATGGGCATGGACAAGGGATGAGCTGCCTCCATTAGGTAGGCAATTTGCAACTTGGCATCGAAACAAACCAACTGACTTGTCCGGCACAGATGTTCTGATGGTCCTCCATGCATTGACGCTACATACTAAAACCTTCGGGGAAGATTGTTTTCGACATCAAAAGATGGCATTATGGAACGAAGGATTCCCCCTTCAGCTGGCCTCGCGATGTATCGATCAGGATAGCCTCACGTATTCGTGTCCCGAGTCATGCAGGTTACACTTCGAGAATATGACAAAGTTGGCATGGGACAATCTTGGTGACCCGGAGGATCTTTCTATCGAATGCTTCCGATGTCAAACACAAACCATTGTGCCGTGGACGACGCGGCGCGGAAAAGGCCTCGCAGATAATGGGTTTGTACAATTGTGCCAATCGTGCAAGTTTATCCTACGAAGAGATTCACTTCTTGTTCAGAAGCTCCGTCGGGATCTTCACCTACTGTCGGAGAAAAATATTCCACTGCCCGGGACGTGCTGGAGTGTCAAGGATGGTCATGGCACTTTGACTCCCAACAATGCGACAAATGAGCTCGTGAAACAGTTTTTAGGAAAATTATTGCTGGAGGAGACGCGCCCGACCAATCTTTCCCCAGATATGACTCAGATAATAGAAGCCAGTACCGAGGCAGTTGGAAGTCAATCTCTACCCATGCTCCACGATATCTTTGAGCAGTATCAATATGTGGGAAACTCTTCCTGTGATCTGTATGCCGCCATAATGAGGGTGTCAAAGTCGGCATCAATGATGCACAATGTGGATTGGTTCAAGTCTGAATTGGACTTGTCGCAGATTGAGACCCGATACGTTGATTTCCTCCGAGGGCAAAGCAAGGGATTATCATCACGGCGCCCTGCTGCCGCCAAACCGGATTTGATGGATTCTCTCATCTTGCTGTGGAGCACGCATTTGCTGGCGCCGCGTTCTTACTGGGAATTTTTCCGGCGCTTTGGCAATGGCGTGCCAGTGGATTGGAAGCCACCACACGATTCTGCGACCTGCAACCTATGCCACACGATGTATCCTCCTTCATTCGCCCGCCGGTTTATTCGAGGCCTTGCTTCCCTATCAGAGTGGAAGGAATGGCTATCCACTGTGTAGGAAGCCCTAACTATCTCCGCTTGCAGCTGGCGCTCTGCCAGGCAGTCATGTAGATAATTGAGCATCTACCATGAAAGGCTTTGATCACAATTACTGCGCGCGTTCGGCTTACAGTAGCCAGGCAAGGAAGTTAGACGACTCGAATTGAATGAGTACAGAATAAATTCATCTGCATACCGAGGGACTATAATGCTCGATTGCGGCTTAGGCTATCTTAGCGTCGATCATCCCATCAGGTATACATATCTAGTACTTTCAGGTGTGGTATACCACATGGCTGGAGTCAGTCCTTGGTTGCGGAGGCAGATCAGATCATCTGTCCCATATCTGTGACTTAGGCTTACCCTCAACGCGAAGTCACAGATAATCCTGACGACCACCGTCTGTGGAGACATTTTATGTAAAGATAGAACATTATTGCTCTGAGTGTCCCATCAGGAACAAATCATATGTCATAAACGCCAAAAATCAACTAACAGATACAAAGTTCAAGTGGGAACTATTATCCACCTTGCGCGTTCACTATTAGTATCATGCTGCAGGTCCACAACCAAAACCTTGAGTGTGCGTCATTTTTGTAAAATAGGAATATAAATACTGTGGGGAATCCAATATTGCATAAATAAATCTATAAGCTCATCTAAACCCAGCATTACAGCACCATGAAGGTCTCTCTTATCTCTATAGTAATAGTTCTTTTCATTACAGCTTTTATAATATCTAATCCATCACTTAGAAATGAAGGTGAATCTGTTAACAGACTAAATATATTTAAAGCCTGAAAAGGGTGCAGTGGCTAGTGTTAGAACTTAGATATATACTTAGGTAAATGGTTAAGAACAATAGCCTTCTTCTATGAGTGATAAGATATATATATAAATATCATGGCAATATATTACACATCTAATAAGCGTCTAATACACAGCAAGATGGGAAATGCTATACCAAAACCAAAGATAGATCTACTGGATTGGATGTGGGAGAGGACAGGGTTGTAAGGACTGTGGCTACTATTTTACTAGAAAATATAAGGCTTAAAGAATAATCAAGGTATATATCTTTAGCCAGTCTCAGTTTAAGGGTAGGATCTGATTAGTCTAATAGAGGAGCCTAACCTGTTGTCTTGTATAATGATGGCATTAACAATAACTGTGAAGTCTGATGACTGAATAATCAATCAATCAATTAATCAAGATTCTATTAACCTGATGTAGCCTATCTATTGAAGTAATTAGCTATGCAGGTGCTTTGCTAAATAAAGCAGGAATCTAGTACCTAAATACCTGTCTTATAACCTAAAGCAGAGAAGACAAAGGAAATATTAAAAAGAGTGAATACACTACTAAAGATGGCCTGCCACTAGGCCATAAATCTCCTCTACACCATCTTATGCTATAAGTACCTATCCTACTTCATTCCACATAGTTATTTAATAGACTGATGTATTCCCACCCCTAGAAAGACCCCTTCTAGGTAGTTATTTATTCCATCTAACCATCATCTTCTATATCTATTCCAGAGCCTTATAGGAGGCTTCCTTATTCCTAGTCCTACTCTTCTAATTCTATTAGTTCTATATAGTAGAACTAGCTAAGCAGGCCTATTTAGTGCATGAATTTAGTGATGTAGTGGATTACCTATGGATTAGATATAAGCATATCATAGTCTAATATATTCCCTTAGAGTCCCTTATTAAAAAGCTTATTAATTATTATCCTATATTCCTCTATATATAATAAATACTATAGGAGAATATATTTTAGGGTCTGTAACCCTTCTCTACAGCTATACTAATCTATTTTAGAGGCCTTAATCTTAAAGAGGAAGTAGTGTAAGCTAATATATATAGTGTGCATCTAGATAATAATTAATATATATAGTTTAGATAAGCACTTATATAGGGCTAGATTCTTTTTATAAGGGGCCTTAATTAGCTACTATATTAGCTTAGCCCCTTTCTCTATCTCCTACTATTTCTTCTAGTATTACTAGATTTACTAATAGACCACCTATTTAGCTACTGCAGCAAGCTAGATAATTAGTTATTCTAGTTAATTAGGCTACTCTACTAAGCTTAATTAAACCTTATTACCTTATGTAGTAGCCTCCTTTGCTATCTCATCTATGGCCTTATTCCCTGCCACACCTATATAGGCAGGGATCTAGTATATTTTTATATTTTCTAGAGGCAGTCTGCGTGCCCCTAGAGCTTGTACATTTCTATATATTACTTATAGAATATACTAACTAGAGGGGCAGCGCAGGTTCTACACTACCTAGATAGTAGCCTAGCTATTAGTAAAGAGGGTAAATAAGTAAGGGCTTGACTCTTTATTAGTATTTAGTACTATTTAGATTCTATCTAGCTTAGTAGTATACATAGTTAAGTCTACCTCTATACCTAGGTAGTTCTATTATATCTATTATATATAATTAGTAGCCTGAAGGTAGATAGCTAAGGCACCTATATAGCCTTAGTAGCCACTGCTATTAGTATAGATGACTAATTAGTTATTATTCTTATATACCTTAGTATAGGTCTTTAGTATAGCTTTATAATCTTTAATTATATAATAAAGGGGTGGCTCCTATAGGGGGAGTATATATACTTTCTATAATTCCCACCCCTTAAGGTGTTTCAGGGTATTAGGGCCTAGTTAGCCACCCCTTTTTCTAAGCACCTCTAGTAAAGTAAGACTACTCTATTATATCTCCCTAGTTAGTTATAGCTTCCCTTTAAGTCTCTAAGGATAGGTAAAGCTTAGTCTAGTTTAAATTTAAATAGTAGTTTCCTTGATGATCTACTATATCTATAGGTAGATTAGGAGTAGATATAGTTTTATATTAAGGGCAGCTATAGCAGTTCCCTAAAAGGCTCTACTAATTAGTATAGCTACTTATTTCTAAATCTTAGTCTATTCTCCTACTAGGATCAGCCTACTAGTAGGGGAGAACCATACTATAATTCTATATAGAAGCTATAGGATGACTACACTATAATAAATTATATATATAGCCTCTAGCAAAGTGCCCTAGGTCAACCTAGTGATGCTTTATAGCATATCCAGGCTGCTATTTACACAGTGTAATATTTTAGTATAGTAGGTGCTGAGAGAGAGGGTTTTATTAAGCCAGATGCTGAGGTATCTAGCTAATTTAGTAGATTAAATAGTAGTATCCCCATAGTAGATAGGTATTTAATCATAGCCCTTATATTCACCTGGTTCCTAGATATTGATAGGGCTGATTAGGGTTAGATTACAGGGAGTATTAGATTCCTTTAGATTAGTAAAATAGATTAGTTTAAATTTATTAGGGGTGAATTTAGTAGTATATCTATTAGCCTAGTAGTCTACCTTCTCTAAGTACTTTTCTAGGACTATAATATTCTAAATATAGGTCTAGCTAATAGTAAGTATATAGAAGTTATCTATCTAGCTAATTAATATTATCTATATACTACTAAGCTAGTAGACTAGTATTAAATTAGTGGGGTATTAAAGATTAGGAAGAGAATAAGTAATAGGGGGCTGCCTTATAGAATTCTAGTAAGGGTTATAAAAAGCTTACTTAGAAAGCTAGATAGCTATAGGTAGGTATAGTAGTTTAATAGGAATAATTATAACTAGTTAGTAATCTAGCCTAACTACATAGTTTAGAGATTATACACTAGATATTAGAGGGAGATATTATTAAAAATACTAGAGATATCTAGTAGTAGCATACTAACTTTCTAGCCATATCCCTAGGTATAGTACATTATATTAATAATTAGTTAAATAGTATAGTTAATAGAGATACCCTTCTAGCTACCTAGGTAGTCTTTTAGTAGCAGGCTATGCTCTTCTAGTACCTAGAAGATATAGAGTATAATAATTAACTTTAGTATCTTATCTAGGGTGTTAAGTAAGATAATAGGGTAATAGGACTTTAGAAGGCAGAAATCTCAGGGGGCTGCCTTACAAAAAATAACTATTATAGATACCTAGAAGTATTAGAGATTATATCTAATATAGATATAGGTATTAAAAAGAGTTTTTAGTGCCTAAATAAAGGCTAGGACTATAGTTAGGGTGGGCTAGATCTTATTAGGAATAGTATTAAGCCTAGGTGCTTTATTAGGGGGCACTTATCTAATAGCTTTAATAATCTTATACTTATTAATATCTAGGAAATAATATCTTATATAGGGTTATATATATAGTTCTCTATATTAGAGAGATTAGTAGGGGGAGGAGGTAGGAAGAAAGCCTTATAGAGTAGGTTAACCTTCTACTCTATTATTTCTACTATATAGTCTCTGTTATGGCACTGACACAGCTGCACTAGTGCAGGGCGGATGTGACAGGCAGAAACCCAAGGATCAATGATCACTAGTCAATCCTAGAGTGATCAGGGCATGATCTAGAGGAATACTTAATCTAGATAGGTTTCTACAGAAAAACAGTTCAGTAGCAGCTTACTAAAGGTAATATCTGAACTATTTAGAAGGACAATTTGGGTTTACCCTAAGGATGCTAAATACAGCCCCTCATGTAACATGGTATACAGGTATACAATATAAATCATATACTAATTAAAAACCCATCTACTAGTATACCACTATACCATCTACCACAACTACTCTTAGAGGAACTCTGGATATATAAGAATACTTATTTATACTATATCTAGCATTCTTAGTTTAGTTCCTTGCATTTAATACATTAATCTTACTTAAGTATAAGTTTACTAGTCTAATTTATTAGTTACTCTCTACTATTAAGTATATATACTTAATAGGCCTTGCTTCTATCTCTACTATTATTATTCTTATATATCCTTAGGCTGTCCTTGATCCTTTTAGATCATTATATCATTATACTATCAAGGCTACCTAGTTGGTAGGCCTTAGGTAAGTACTGGATATAGTTCTAGGAACTATATCACCCCATTCCTAAAGTAGTTAACTAGTAGAGAATAGTAGAGACAGATCCTAGGGTGTGATAAATTAAACACTATATAGTATAAATTGCTTTAGGAAGTTTGATTAACTCTTAATATTAAATATTATAGCAGGAAATGCTCCAACCCCCACTAGCTCTAATATTAGTTAGGTGACTCCACAATAGACTATGTAATCTTAGATCATAGCTAAAGGCCTGATAAGCATGGTTAAACAGCTCCAGGAGCATATCTAATAATTAGAAGGTTAACTTATAGTTAAATCTATTAAGGTCTAACTACTAGAACTATTTAATAGGATATATTCCAAGCTGTGTGCATTCTTAACACAGATAGATATATATATATAAATAAATTATAAAAAACTCATTAATAAACCTAATAAGGTCTTGTTTATAACTACATATCTCACTGGACCTGTGTTTAATTAGTTTAAACCCTTTATAAGGGACTACTAGATGCATGATGTAGATAACTAGGATGATGAGACCAAGGCAATATTCACTAGTTATGCTAAGTTTAAGAAATAACTTAAAGGAACCTTTAGTGACATTAATAAAGAATAAAATATAGAATAATAATTATAGCAGCTTAAGCAGATGAGCTCTGTTAATAACTATACCTTAAAGTTTTAATAAATCATATCCTATTTAGATTAGGATGAGGACGCGTATATCACACAGTTTAAGGAAGGATTGAAACCAGATATCTAGGAAAAGCTAATCTAGATAGACTAACCCAAGACACTAAGCAAAATAATTAAATAAGCTATTAAGATTAATAATAAGTTATATAATTTCACTATATGCAAGAAGGAATGACACTAGGGAAATTTTAGTAATAAGCACACTATAAACTATTAATTAAATAATAGAAGGCTAGCTTAGCTAAGGAGCTAGAGATATTTAGATCCCTACAGGCCATAACTAATGAAGTTAGATGTAACTTAATAAACAGCACTTTCTAAGGAGGAAAGAGAATAGTAATAATATAATAAGCTATATTTCTAGTATAGTAGAATTGCGATTTGCTGAGTCGACGCCCTTTTCGGCGGCCCCCTCTTTTGGGTTTGGTGTCCGTCTCCGCCGCGCCGTATCCGGTATAGCGCCATCCGTTTACGGGTTAACCTGCCCGTATCGGGCTTAGCTTCAGAGGCTAGCCTCGAACGGGATCTGCCGTCCCCTACCGCCCGTGTCGCTACCTCCTCCATCTATATAAAGTCGCGGTGCGTCGCTCAAAGACGACGCCCTTTTTTCCCAACAGTTTCGTTCCTCTTGGAAATTAGGCAGCAACAAAACCACCGGTCGGCTGACTTGTCCCCCCTGTCGGCTGAAAACTCTGCATCTGCGACACAGCCCCCTTCTCCACTCGCGAAATTGGAAGGACCTGCCTGTTTCAGAGACTGGAGTCGAATCAGCTTGGTACCTTGTCCTGCGCGAACCGACTGAGATTTGGTCCTCTACTCTATCCGGTGGAAAGGATATTTTCTCGTACTTCTGAGGCCTTTGTTTTGTTACGGGGGTGGGAAAGGGCATCGCATCCCGGACTACATTGCCATCATGTCTTGAGCACCGTCTAGTCTGTATCTTTTCGCACTCTCCGCGCGGGGGACAGGAAAAAGATGAGAAACGGGGAAGGCGAAGTAAAACCTATCCCGGTCCATGCTCCGAGACCAGGTCCAGCCAGCCCCCAAAAATCCCGGGCGTCGCTTCGCGAATACAACGCTCTACTCAAGCCAGGCTGCCTCCTGTCCAACCGGCCCTTCGCTGAGCATGCATGTTTACTCGCGAGTTGTGGGGCAGCGGATCAGCTGTCGGACGCATAGCCAACCGCAAAAATGCCTCATGAAACGCTGCGGCCGAGCTGAGGCTTCTCGGTCGTTTTTCTGGCCTTCTTGGTTCGGGTAAGCTGCGAGTAGTGCGCTGTTGCTGGTCGAAAGTAGTTTTCACGGGGGCGATCTTTGCCTCTCCGAGTCATTTTTCCGAGCATACCAACGACACAATGTCTCACGATTGAGCAACGAAGCACTCCTACGGTGACCACTGGGTTTCTTTTCCATTTCGCCGAGGCGGCTCGACGATTCCCTCGACATCATGACGAGCAGTCGATGGAGTCCGCGTGCCGTTGCACAGCTGTACGATCCTTTGGGAGCCCCTCGTCTATAAAGGCTAACCGACCCCTTTGGCTTTATCCAGGCCAACCAGTCCATATCGCATCTGACCTGTCCTCTTTCTCTTCCACGACTGCCATAACTAATTAAAACTCACCTTAACCGCGACCTATGGGGGCTTCTAGAGTTATGCGGGTGAACCTAGATCAAATCGAGTTTTACTATGGCCCAAGTCGCCAGCAGCCTTCAAGCACACTGGCCTTTACCAGTGAAAAGCGACCACCTCCAGCCCAAGTTCCACAGTCCTTTCAGCATTCTTTTTCCACTGAGTCTGTCTTCACCCAAACACCGGCAACGGCGAATATACCAGACTCTTCCGCAACTTACACACACGAGTGGTCGTCCACCGGTATCACAAAGCCATGGAATGTGTTTGACATCGAGATCACCAATTTCTATGGCGGAGCTGCGACTCGGCGGCAAACGATAACAGAAAACAAGTCCGCGGCGACAAGAGTTATACCCGCGACTCTTGAAGCTCCATTAGACCTCACAAACTGCTCCCTACCATCGTCAGCGCCGCCAGCAATTGAAGACTCCGCAACACCAACATTGCCAACGGCAAACGAGCTTGACCAAGACATTGCTTTGTCATGTAATATCCCCGATGCCATCGACGCAGCGACTCCTTGCCAGCCCATGTCCCCTGCAGCCGCATCTGACTCGGCCAGCAATCCGTCCGGCAGCCTTACCGTGTGCGGTGACCCCCAGCAAGAACCCTGTAAAATTATCACACCAGAGCTATCTTGCGACCTCAATGGGGGTAGACGGGATAGAGATCCATGTTCATCGACAAGCAATGCTCCAGAGCAGACCAAAGTTTCCGAGACGGGCGAGGGCACGTCCACTCCCTCCTGTCAACCTTATCAGCCGAACGCACGCTGTAGTCCGGAATGCTCCGCTAGCCCGCCCACACTGAGTGTCAATAGATCGGAGTCGTACCCTTCAATTGCTGTGGTTGTACCAGCACCTCCGTGGGTGCGAGGAAGAGTTACCAGGAAAACCACAAGGGTCGCCGCGTTGTCTTGCAAGAAGCGGCTCCGATCCAGTAGCGACGCCGACGACCCCCAGGATCACGAAGTATCAATTCCTGGCGCAACTCGACAGCGCCCGAAGAAGAAATCAAAACCTACAGCCAAGTCTCTTCATCATTCACTGGGCGGCTCAGACCCAGTTCCATGTAATTGTTCCCGTGCTATGCAAGAGGTCCGCGGGAGAGCCATCCTCTCAGTTGAATCCAGTGGACTGAAACCAGCATATTACCTCACATTCGTTCCTGACGCTAGTCCGATGTTGACTCAGACCCCTTCGGTCGACACTTCGGGAAAACAAAAGCCATACACCTCAGACGAAAACGCACTGTTGGTGCGACTGAAGGAAAGGGAGGGAATGCCGTGGGCAGAGATTGCTGCGCACTTCCCCGAACGAAGCGCGTCATCACTCCAAGTCCACTACTCGACCAAATTACGCCACAAGGCAACCACTCGAGCTGAAAGGCTACGAAGACGCTGATGAGAGGCAGTAAACTTGACAGCGCCCAGGCCAAAGCCAGTCCAGCTAAAAGAGACTAACGAGCGTGTCCAGTTCATTTGCCTTCCAACCATAGACCATCCTTTCTTACGCTTGATCTTGAGTCTCAGTCAAAGCCTAGTTCATGCCATTTTTCGATACCTGGCTTAACGGATCTGACGGCCAAGACAGAACCATTGCAGGGAAACTCCAGTTTCTGGGATTTTGCAGAGTGGACACATTCCCAAGGAGCCATCTTTTACATCTTAATGCGAGAATGGTTTGCTTCTTTCTTTCGATAAAGTGTATTATTTATGTGCATGACTGCTCATAGGTATATCTGTTGAAGATTTTCCATCCGCTCGATCATGGGTGTACATCGATAGTTGGCAGCAAGAGTCAAGATCTCATTCCGCCACTCTCCCTGGACCGACCCTTCCGGCATATAGTCAATAAGTCTGAATACAGGAGTCCAGTCTTGCTGACTTATACGGTCAGACCATCTTCTGATGACAAGTCGGAAAAAGCCAACGTTCTGTAACTCATGCCCTAATTTCTCATCCAGAAACAGTATCCTGAGTCTCGTTATATCTCCCCATCTGAGTATCTGATCGGCGGCGCCCATCGCCGGGTTCCGAAGAAATCGTCCATTGTCAAAGTCCGATTTTTCAAGCATAACACGCAGCATGGCCTCCGAACCATATAAGCAAGTTATGCTAAGCGGATCATATAGACTGCTTTCGAACTCGAACCTGGGTGGGATCGTACAATCTGGTCGACAGTTTTGTTGTATCCAATTCTGGAGCCGAGTCGAGCCTGCTCGGCATAGATCCTCTATGTTCTCTAGCCTTGGAAGACCGTTGACCGTAATAGAGCTGAAATACTCCAGCCAGTGGCATGATGCATACACGAAGAACTCACCAAAGCCACGCTCAGTCGGATCGTAATGGATCATGTTCTCTTCCCAAGATTCCCACGTGCAATATTTGTGGTGGCGTCCGCCTTCAAGCAATGGGTACCTGGTTTCCTCTGATGTGCCTAGAATCTTGGCGATGACTAAGCTAAGGAGCCAAGCCGTCAGGGAAGGGATCACGTGGCAAAATTGGCCGCAAGTTCCTTGAGAGTTGAGACTCGTTACGGATTTTCGATATCCTAGGAAATCGAAATGGAGACTTCGCCCTCGCACCTTAAATGTAAAACGCCGGCGAGAGCGAGAGCAACGCACAGGCAAGCGGGCCCAGCTTTGAGCCAGAATTTCTAATATTTTCCGGGTCAAGTTCAAGTAAAAGCAGAAGCTCGTAGTATTGAAGTGAACAGCAAGCATGGACGTCCAGAATCAGAACCAGTCAACGCACACTAAGTACACAATAAATGAGATGCCAACAGGGGACTCTTGCGAGGCAAAGAAATGGGTTGATGGTGCAAAATCCCAAAGTCAACGCCATAATCGACAACTTCAAAACACCCAAACCGCTTGCGGATCAGCATGCAACGCTTCCGGTAGCGCATGCAGTGATTCGACTTTCCAAGGATTGCTGGACAGACATATTGTGCCCTTCGAGGATATGCCAGCGAAACATCATGACGTCCAGAGACACTTCAACCGTCGGAGGCAGGGAAGGATCAAAGTCGGAAACATGCGCTATGTGAAGCCAGTGTAGTTGTGTGGGAAGCGCTGATGATTCCAATACCCTGAACAGGAGTCCCAGTTATTATTGGCGTTATTGTTCTCGTTTGACCATGATTGCTGAGGAAGGCCGTAAGAAGTGGTATGTGCAGAAGATTCTGGATTTGACCGAAGCGTCTGCTGGGACGAACCTGGACTTGGGGCTGTAGAATTGACTGGGCCAAAGCCGCTATGTTGAGCCATGAGACTGCAGTGGCAGCAGCTGCAGGAGTGGTATGCCAACTGTATAGGTTGAGTTGATTGCAGCCAGCGAATTGTGTGTTCAGAAGATGGAACTTGATGCTGTTTGTTCGTGTAGAGTCCGGTTGAAGGAGCCTTCATAATGCTAAAAGATAGAAGATAATCAGCATGATGGGTATAAAGGTGAGAAGAGCAGTCTTACCTGGCTCCGAAGTTGATAGATTGAGCCACCGTATATGGCGTGTGATACTGGCCATGATAGTACAGTAGGTTGGCTGGCGCTTCAGATGTAGAAGGATAGAGGCTAGGTGTAAGCCTCGGCGAAGATCTTACTGAAGGACTAGTCGGAGACGTCGTTTCGATTTGTTCTTCTGGGCTTCCACGATAGTACATTGGTTTGGCTGGCGCCTTAGATGTGGAAGGATGAGAGCTGGGTGTAAAGCCCGACGAGGGTTCTACCGAAGGACTAGTCGGAGAGATCTCTTCGATTTTGTTTTCTGGGCTTCTCACTGGAGATCTCCCTCGTCCATCCTTGCTAGCTAACCAAGGGAGGAGCTCCCAATTCGGCTCCTCGTCTGGCGCTGCGGTAGCTGTAATGCCATCTGAAAGAATTAGTACATCTATCGAGATCTTTAGACTTGGTACTCACCATGGTTGCGTTGCGTTTCTACTTCCTCTTCATTCTTTCGAATTGCGATGATCTCTTCTAGGACCGTTAGTGCCCTTTCCGTTATCTTCCCAGCTTCGGCTTTCTGCTCTGCGGCCTCCAGCAACTTAGCACATGTAATTTTTCCTTTCCCAGACATGCGGAGAATATGGATCAAGAGAATGATCCGCTCTATTAAAAAATTAGCTGGGTTGGCTAGCAGATAATAATGGTGACCCACCATTAGTCAAAAGATGATGTGGTGTTTCGTGTCGGAGTCTACGTGGCCACCACTTTGGTTTTGCCTTGTCACCTCTAGAATAGGGATATAAGCGTCTCTTGTCGGGTTCAATAAGTTCAATCCAAGCTTCACCAATAACGCGCCAATCGTTTTGGGGGCTGCTGGTAAGGATCTGCCAGTACTGAACTGTTGCCTGCTGAGTGTTACTGTAGTCAGATAGGACCTCAACGGCGGCATTTCGCTTGTCCGGATTATCGACAGAGGCCCTGCAGCGTTTGACTGGACGGCCAGAAGACAATTGGGTGGGTTGACCTGAGGGTAGAACATCTTGGAATCTTTCGCGAAAATCTTGGGTGAACCAGGAACGAGTGTCTTTAAATAAACCAGCTCCAGTGGCCTTGATCGTACCGTCCTTGTCCTGGAAGACAACAGCCTGGAGAAGATGAGGATCGCAACGTTCATTAGCTGTTACTGATCAGAGGTGCCAGGAGTTGGAAGCCTTCTTACTATATTCTCCCATCCAATGAATTGATTTTCATGGGAAGACCTTTTAGTGGATGGGACCCGAGTGCGAGAGTTGTTGGCGGCCATGTCGCGAATTGGCTCTAGTATATGAGGGAAGCCGTACGAGAATTTAATAAAAAAAGAGTCAGATGAGAAGTATAAGAGATCTCACGGATGAACGACCTTGAAGATGAAGTGCTTCCGTAGATGCACTGGAAAGACAATAGGAAGAATGGCGACATATGTCTTAGCGGTTTGTTAATACAAAAGTGGGGATGAAGTCTTAAATAACTGCATCAATTGTAGTGCTGGGTGCTGTGTGCGTTTTTTCTGCTCCTCATACCCCCACCCTTGTCAGGCTGCTGCAGACTACTCATATTAATTCTTTTTGGGACAAACGAGGGCACCATGCTACCCTCCAATCACTTTCTTTAAGGACGGGTTGGAGGCAAAGAGTGTGCCAGACTAGTATTGCCTATGACTCGTGGTGCACGGCAATGGTACACGCACGACAAGCTGCAGACAGGGAAGTCATGCAGGGGCGCTTGTGGGGTAGCATATCTTCCTCTGCTCTGCTAGTGCGAATCGGTAAGGTACATGAGGTCTCTGTCCTACTTTCCGCATCTAATGCGATACGCATTGTGTGCCATGGATGGTATGACTGCATGAACGCGAAATCTTGCAGGCCCCCGCTAAGAATGGAGTATCTTCGCTCCTGGCAGCAGCATTCGGATGAGCTTCTTTCTGAAGCTCTTGAAATTAGCAACTGTCCTCTCCCCTCAGCTATAACAAAGTACCAAACGCCACCATTAAGGTCAAGTCTATTCTGGTAACCAGTCCTAGGATAAGGGCCCGTGTGTCTGATCAACATCCGTAATCTCACTCTTGCATGTACAAGCACTCAGGACAAGTCTCATGGTGACAAATATGACAGACTAGGCCTATCGGTACTTCCGTCCTGCAGCTACAGCAGGGCCGCCTAAGACGCAAACTGGTTGACTTCTTGTCCCAATCATGATTTCGTGCTTCTCCAGCCCTCCTGTAGATTAATGGCGGCCTCTCGACAGCGGGGTCGTTGTCTTGGGGCGTATGAATGCCCGTTTCTTGCTGTAACCCATCAGCTAGCGGACGCCAATGATGATTGCTACCCCTTACACTCTTGTGTTCTTCTTTGTCCTTCTTCCTTGGAATGAGTTCTTCCCTTCCTGCCCCTGTATTTTGCCGCTTCCTAGTTTCCATCTAATATATTAGTAACTGGGGGCCATAACTATGCCTAGAGGGGACATACAGAATCCATGTTACGCTTGATGAAGATGACCAGTGCTGCGCTTCTTCTTAAAGCGGGCGTTCAGGGCAACTAAGACAAGAAAAGTTCCCATCCATATACCAAGAATAACGTATACAAAGGGAACCATTGCTTGAATGACTTGGATTTCATGCCTCCTTTCTCGGCGGATTGACACTATTTATGTTTTTCGCCAGGGATGAAAGCAGTTTGTGACATACTCTATTATGGAGATAGAACTATCGGTTTCGTATAATACCATGATAACATCAAGCAGCAGAGCAAACACCAGTAAAAGCAAATAACAGCAATGGAAGAGTCAGATCATTCAGTGGGGGCCGCTTGAAACCATTCGAGCCTTAGCGTACGAATAAGGAACATATACCCAAATATCAGCCCCTTGATAGTGAAAAAGAGCCTCAATCAGATCTTCGCTAGACTCCGGAACACGCAATTCCTTGGCTCTCATCTCAAGATCATCCAGTGGTAGAGAGACCTTGTAGAAGAAGTCGACCGTGCGTTTGCCAGTGGATCCAATATACGAAGGGCGAACTGTAAAGCTTTCTGGTTCTTCCAGGGCCTTCGCCTCGTCGTCATCGACAACTGTACTCTGGTCCGAAATACTATTGGAGCAGAAATTATTCGGTTTAGTATCCGCAGTGCAGACCTCTTGTGTATCGAGATACTCGGTCTGGACGACATACGCAACGATCTCCCCATTGACATATCTGACTGAGGTATTCTGCCAAAAGATTAGAAACTGGGAGCTACCTCACGGAGAGTACTCACAATAATCTTATCTTCAAAAACGGGCATTTTATCGGTTAACGAAGTTAGATCGTCTTCGTTTCGTCCGTCCCTCCTGCTGTCGTCGAAGGGCCATATGCGCTGCCAGCACCAGTACATCCATTGCGCGAAGACTCCATACCAAGCCATCTCGACTAAGCCTTGCAGCGATCGTGTAAGACGCACTGGTCAAAGGAAAGACGAATTGGTCTGTGCCAAATTGCGGTGAGTATCTGGGACAAGGCTGGCGCCTTTATAGACTACGCTGCGCTCATTGAGAGCTTTCTGATGAGAATCGAATCATTTAGTTTAGCTACGTTTATTGAATCTATCCATTAGACAATCCGATACATTGTTACTATCAATCGCTTCATGATTTCTCCAGTGCATCCAACCAATGAGAGTGAGGGGAGCTTATACTGGACGCTTTGTCTTTGCGCCATATCACTTTATCTGCAAGTTACAGGGGTGGCTCCCGATGCCAGTTCGCGCATATTGTTTTGTGGGGATGACTGATTTCTCTGATGAGTGGAGTCAAACACCTGGGAGTAATGGGGAGTAATGGGGAGTAATGGGGAGTAATGGGGAGTAATAGGGAATAATAGGGAGTAATAGGGAGTAATATGGAGTAATATGGAGTAATAGAGACTAATAGAGGCTAATAGAGACTAATAGAGAGTAGGAGCAGCGAAGGTTAATAGTCCCATATTGATTATAGTGTATTCTCTGCAGATGATGTTCCTACAGTCTGCATGCCTGCCCATCTCTCTCCAAATTGGGCAGCCGAAGTTGGAATAATGTTACACCGACGCCGAGCCCCTCATACCCCGTCAACTTCATGTTAATGTCATGAGTTTAGCTGTGGAGCGCCAGATATTTTGATAACTTCACCCCTCAACAAGCAAGCTTTGTTTCACACGTCATGTTTGCTGGACAGGACCATTACATTGTCAGACCTAGCATCAATCTATTAACCGAAAGTTGGCCAGACGTGAAGGTGAGTGCTACTACTGAATGTCTCATTCTTGACTAATCACCATATTTTCTTCTGAGGCAAAAGATCGCCAGGGTTCATTCCATTTGCGCCACTGAATCCTTGTACAAGCCTTTTTCGCAACTATAATCTTATAATGGCTGAAGGTCCGCAACTCTTGAACGTCACCACTATCGCAAACGACGAGGAAAAACTGTTGGAAGCGGCTCGTAACGGAGTCAACAAGTGGAAGGAGTTAGAAAATTCCGGGAACCCAGTGAAAGTCGTGTTAGATAAGGATTGGATCATCTGCAATGAGGGTGGTAAAGATCTTGGGACAGCAGATCTGTCGATCCGTGCTCTCCTGGTCACCCAGAAGGGACAGTGGGGCGCTGTCAGAGTTGACAGTGATCCAATCACAAACGTTGTGACTGGCAATGGAAACGAGCTCTATATTGTATTTATAGAGCCGGGTCAGGTCTGTCGCTTTTATCAACATCCAGCGGTCCGATACTTCCGTCTGCAAGACTCCTAGATAAGACGAGATGTTGGATCAAAGCTTCGCTCGCCCTAAGAGACAGTTCAATCTTTGCGCTTCTGCCATCGATGTCTAGGTCGATGCTCGGTAGCGGTTGACCGGACAGATGGCATATCATTTTCAGAGTTTGACATGAGGCCTTTGTTTCTAGAAATTTGAAGAGTTCTAGCAATGTGAGATGTACAGCTGTAGGCGGAGGCCGGCTGCGTGCTTCTAATTAGTATTCTATCTTTAATTGTGGAAAGGAATGGACTAACCTCTTAAAGGTTGAGAATACGCTCCAATGACGACTCTCAAAAGATTTTGCTGTGTCAGAGAGGCCAGCCGGATGTTCAACTGACAACCACCACCTCTGAATATGAGAAACACAAGTGCCAGGGTCAACAATTGCCAGTTGTGTGGTACTGGTCCTCAACACACACAGCAGAAAGACATCAACGCCCAGCAAATCATTGTTATAAACTGATTCTAGGAGTGTCCGTGCTCTGCCTCTAGCCCAGCTCCGCGTTCGAGCATCCGCAATCGTCCACAGTTTTAACACCTGCATTGCCTTCTCATCCTGAGTCGGAGTTAACTCAAGTAGTTTAGAACCATACAACTGCCTCTGCGCCTCCAGATTCTGAACGATTGTAGATGAAGAGATTTTGCGGTACTTCCGCGCCATTTCAAAGTGAGCAGACCTTCTCAGATAAGTAGAAGGGGAGTAATGGGGAGTAATGGGGAGAGAAGAGGAGTAATACGAGAGGGGGCGTATTGGGATGGTGTGACACCCACCTGCATCCAACACTGTAAGCAAGGCGGTCAATGCACCCTGGCGGTCCCATTATCATGAAGAATACACAAAATCAACTGCGATCATTGGCTGGCAAGTAAGCCAGCTAATTCTATACTGTGACTGGGATTGACATCAGACGTCTTTTCTTTCCTCTCGCCAGAAGCGATTTGTCTGGTATTGAAAGGGTGGGCAGAACTGCTCTGCTGACTATAAATACAGCTTTCTCGCCAGGCAGTGGGCAAATGGCGGCAAGTGCAGACTATTATAGGGCATATTCAAGTCGCCGTGGGCGAAAATGGGCAGAAGTAGGCAGAAATGGGCAGGCGAGCAAGAATAAGCAATGAGGGGCCAATGGCAGATAAGCACATTCGAATGTCATTAGCTCAACGCCAGCACGCACGGACCTTGAAATCAGCCTCGTTATTTCAAAGCTGCTGGTTTTCGAGTTGTATTCATCTAGCAACTGATACAAAGTTTCCACTAGAAGCTAAATTGCTTTTGACGGCGTATCGCTTTTCGAACACACAAGCTATCCCTGGGCTTTCTTGCCAATCGCCAGATGTAAGCCAGTCACGCTCCTTCTCGACTTGGCATGACAGTAGAGGATCAACCCAATCAAGTGCGCATAAATCTCTATTTCCATAGTAGTCGTTTCAACCAGCTAATGCGGCCAACATATCATCACGACTCAGGTGTCTGATACCTCTCTCCTGTTTACCTGGAGCCTTGTCCGCAGAAGAACGAATGGCTCAGAAATATAAATACCCGACATTCAAGTCGATCAAGGAGCTACCGAATATTCCTTTACATATTCTTCTCACTTACCTCACTACAGCCACGCCCTCACTACAATGTTCCAGTCAACGGCACGTCGTCTTTACCAACTGATTGGTAAAACCAAGTTGACTGATCTTCCTCCCGAATGGCAAACCCCAGTGTCCCAGGTTCTCGATGCCGAAGAAAAGGCTGTCAGTGAACCCATCCAATTACGATCTGTTTTCTACTAACAAGCCATATTAGGATCCGAATTTCAAAAACGTCGAGATAAGGTATGATCCTCTCAAAACTTTCACTGATTTCGGCTTTGTGGTAATGGGAGACTTTAGGGGCTCCAGACCACATCCCTCACACGACGACCCCAGCGACAAGGAAGATGTTATATCTGTCCGCCTCAAAGATGGAGACAATAAAACTATGAGAAGGCTCCACATCCACCAAGATGGTTCGGTCAAGAAAATCAATGTTGGTTGAGTGTCGGTCCATAGCTCGGGTGGGAGCAATATATGATTTGAGCCTGTTGCAGCTTCCTGAAAATTCCCGTTTGGGCACATTCTGCTTCTCCAAATCCTGTCTCGTTAATTCTGGAAATAAGTACTTCAAATACCTATAAAAAAAAAAGGCGACTTGATCCTTTAACAATGCAAGTTCCGTGCGGCGCTCTCGGTTGCGCAGCAGGCCACTAGATGGATCTCATGGACCAATGAGGGCCCATTTTGGTAATATCGGGTGCCTTGTAGCTATTACCTCCTAACGCTAAGCATTCGCTCCAAGCGTCAGCTTCTAGAATCTACATCCTCCATTCAATAGTCTCTGAAAAGACTAGTTTTACCCATCGTGTATTGGGGCAGGAGCATGTCACTCAAATAAACGTCATATGATTCAACCTTTTAATAAGCGGAGAACCCAGCCTCATCCAGCCCCCAGCTCCAAGGGATGAGCGCCGAGAAACGATCAAACACACGTGATCTTTCAGCCACCAAATCCCGCCAGATAAAGAAGTCGCATTATCCCCAGAAATAATCATTCTCGAGCTTTGCACCGCGACAACGATGTTTCGCCTATCGCGCCGACTACTTAAAGGTCCCCTGTTCCAGCGTGCTGTTTCACCAGCGCGACAATTTACTCAAACTAATTTTCTTCTTCTCGATTCAGCCGAAAAATTCGAGGAGGAGACACTTCCATGGTACTCGCAAGAACGCTTTTATCCTGTCAAAATCGGGGAAATCTTTCAGTCGAGGTACCAAGTGGTTGGGAAGCTAGGCTTCGGGGCTTATTCTACTGTGTGGCTTTGCCGAGATCTACAGTAAACCAAAACTGACGTTGGTATTACCGTTCAATGAAAATTAACTCTGTATCAGGCAACATGTGTACGTCACATTGAAAGTGTGCGAGCGGGATTCTCCGGAGGGTATAAGAGAAATGGAAGTCTACAATCATCTCAAATCCGTCAAAACACGCCATGACGGTGCCATGCTTGTGCGTAGCGCTCTGGATACTTTCCAGATCGGCTCTCTCAAAGGCAACTACCAGTGCCTTATTCATCCGCCATTGGGCATAAGTCTATTTGATTTTCGGAATCAACTCGCGGCTAAAGTTCTTCCTGAGAACATACTTAAACTAACTTTGCTACATCTCCTTCTTGCTCTTGATTTCCTCCACACTGAAGCAGGCATCGTCCATACTGGTATGAACCGCTCACTCTTCCCTGAGACCTCCTTCTAATACTTGTCTCTATTAGATATACAAGAAAAGAATATCATGCTTGGTATTGAAGACAACTCAATCCTGACTGATTTTGAAGAGAGCGAGAAATCCAATCCCAGCCCACGCAAGATAGTTGGGGATCAGGTGATATATGCTTCGCGCAAACTCGGAAAAACTAAGCATCATGGCCGACCCGTATTATGTGACTTCGGCCAGGCTCGCTTTGGTTTGACTAAATACTGCGGGGATATCCAGCCTTACATATACCGTGCTCCCGAAGTACTATTGCGGATGCCTTGGGATCAGAAAGTCGATATCTGGAATGTGGCAGTAGTGGTATGTGACACTCTTCTTCCAGCATTGCCTCTTTCTTTACTCATCATGATAACGACCTGATCTACCTAGACTAACAATGAAACTTTTGCAGACGTGGGACCTTTTCCAAAAAGGACATCTATTCTATGCGCGGGATCAATACAAGCAAAATTCTGACAGCCATCACCTTGCTGAGATGATTGCCCTTTTGGGCCCGCCACCAAAAGACATGCTTCGAAAGAGCGAATATGCTTCAGAATTCTTTGATAGTGAAGGTATGTTTGCCCGTATGTTCGTCTGTTTTGACTATTGACCATGGAACGCCCAGGAAATTGGAGAGGAAGAGTTCAGATTCCTACACTGTCTTTGGAGAATCTGGAAGGGAACTTGCAAGGCGAACGTAAGAAGTTATTTCTTCAATTCATGCGCAAGATGCTTCGATGGCGACCGGAAGAGAGAGAATCGGCAAGAGATCTGTTATCAGATCCATGGTTGAGGTCACCATAAACAGGTAACTAGATATTGGACCACTCCTGATGGTGCAAGTCCAGGACCTTTGAAGGTATCCAAGAGTAGACGCTTCGTCCTTCAGTCGAGACGTAATAACCTCTAGGATGCTTTAATATTCCTCCTTTTTCTAAAGCAGCGGCGTAGAAACACTCTTGCGTCCCGACGGAAGGTAACAATTGCCATCGTTGACTTCATTCTTCTGAGTCAAAGAAGCTGTTATCAATCGGAGGGCTGGCGAGGAGTGAACATCCTGATAGAAGCTTGTTGTTACAAATACAAACCCTATCACCAGGAATGTCTGTGTCTATTACTAGTAGGTGACTTATAGGCGCTGCCGTTTTGGCAAGACAGTAACTAGATTCATTTGTTTCCGCAAGACTTTCTAGGTCACGTGCATATTGTGCGTCGTTGATTCTGACTACATGTGCAGGCTTTATGATCCTGGGATATTGAAAAGCTAATCATCTAGGAGAACCATGGCCTGCACACACCGTGGTCTCCTTATGTTTCTGTATTATTCCGGCCAACTCTGACCTATCAGCCAGTCTTTCAGGGTTGGAGGACTGGCCATCACCTCTTCTGAAATGGTGGCCTCGGAAGAGGAAAGCGTGGCCCAGGCGCTGATATAATGCAGCTTTCATCTCTTTTCACATAGTACAATCCGCTCATTTCCCCCACTATAAAATTTAGACCCCTCATTAAAATCACTGAACGCGTGGAGCAATCTGCAGTCCGACGGTTCTCGGTTTCTCTCTGAACGAGAAGATATGGGGTAAGTCGACGCTTGACGACCGGTGAACTCAGTTGGCTAATGTCACTAGGAGAATTTGCCGTAGAAGAGGTGGCTGAGATCCAATTCTCCGATGCGCCCTTTGACATGTTAGCAATCCCGGAGGACAAAAAGAAGGTCATCAAGTCTCTCACTGAAAGTCGGGTCCGCGCAACGACCGAGGGAAAATTTGATGACATCACTGAAGGAAAGGGGCAAGGGGTCATCATACTCCTGCAGTATGTATCCAAAACCTCCCATAATGGCTAAAAGTTAACTGTTATGGGAAGCGGCCCTCCAGGTGTGGGGAAGACTTTGACAGCAGAGGCCATCTCAGAACGGCTTCAACGACCGCTCTACTCGGTATTTTGAGTCTTTAAGTCCTCTCGGCTGCATGGAAGCTGACAAATGCAGATCTCTGCTGGTGATCTCAGTGCTCACGCCGAGGAGCTTGAAGTCCAGCTAACGCGTACCTTCCGTGTTGCAAGCAACTGGAAGGCTGTTCTCCTCCTGGATGAAGCGGATGTCTATCTGCAGCGGCGGGATGGCCTGCATTTAGAACGCAACCGCCTTGTCGCCACGTTCTTGCGCAGACTTGAGTATTATCCCGGTATCTTTTTCCTCACGACCAACATGCTCCAGGACTTCGATGCAGCCATCCTTGACCGAATCCAGCTAAAGTTGCAGTATTATGATCTGGACTCATCGGCTCGACAAGCCATCTTCAGGCACCTTTTTGTTAAGATAGGAGCAGAGCTTTTGGAAGATGAGATACGCAATTTCGCCGAGGTCAGCCTGAATGGTCGGCAGGTAAAGATTTCGCTCCGTCCCGAGTGTAGGCGTATACTGACATAATATCTAAAGATCAAAAATGTTACCAAGCTTGCACACAACGTCGCCATGTCTGAAGGGGTTCCACTGCGTGCGGATCACATTCGATCGGCCCTCAGAGCAAACGGGTATACTATACCCACTCCTGGCTCCATGATTGAGGACAGTCTCTATGACTACTAGGCACAGCTTGAGGGAACGCAAAAAGGATTTTGGCCACTATTTCATTTTGCTCCTGTTGATAACCGCTCTTCATTAAATATGTCTTCTGTTCCAAAAATTCGCCTTCTTTACGAGCAGCGTAGAATTCGAACGTGTAGTTAACGAGAAACTAGTTCGAATATCACTCAATGCTATCAGCCGGTGCTTTTCTACAGAAGATGGCCTTCGGAGGGGGAAAAAGTGGTGTTCTTAACGGAGAACGAAACCTCCTGATGGAAGGTGGGCATCCTTAGTATTTACGGCTTCGCAAAATTCCATTTTCTTATACCTAATTCAGCTAGCGCTTGATTTGTCTCGCCTATGACTCACATGCCTAGCTAATGACAGACACCCCAGACATGATTATCACGTGCCTTTATGCCAGTGGCTGCTCGATTTATTCCTTGAGCCAGCAATTGCACGCCGACAAGACGCCGCTACACAGATCCCTGTTCGGTCTTCTAGTGCGTCAGATATTTATGTCCCGCATATAAAGGGCGACCTCCCCTGTCATCCGATCCTTTGTCCGCCAAACCACCCCGCGAGAATGACCGCCCAGGCAGAAACCATCACCGTTGACTCAGGCGATGACTGGGCTTCAACTTACACAACGACAGACTCGGAAGTAACGTCCCTCCGCAGCAGTGTCTTTGATTATATCTACGAAAATGGGCGACGGTACCACGCCTACCATGCCGGTGCGTACTGGGGGTCGAACGATGAAAAGGCGATAGATGCCATGGATATCTGCCACTTTTTGTACGGTCTCCTTCTGCACGGCGAGTTGCATCTCGCTCCATTACAGAATCCGAAACGAGTTCTGGATGTCGGGACGGGAACGGGGGCCTGGGCCGTTGAGTTTGCGGATATGTATCCCACAGCCGCGGTCATCGGGACTGATCTCTCGCCTATCCAGCCACGGATGGTACCGCCGAACCTGACCTTTGAGGTCGACGATTGCTGTGACGAGTGGATGTACCGGGAGCCATTTGACTACATTCATGTGCGGGGGTTGTATGGGTCCGTAGCCGACTGGGATAGGTTTTATCAACAGGCTCTGAAGTACGCCGTTTCTGATTCTGGAGTGGTCTAGTGTGCTAATGAAGGTGGTGGAAGACATCTAGTGCCGGGCGGGTGTATCGAACAAGTCGAGATGGGGGTTGTGCCTACATCAGACGACGGAAGTCACATTGGAACCGTCTACGAGAAATGGGGCAAGGCTAGCCTGGAGAGTGGTGATCGATTCGGCAAGACCCTTCGCATTGTCGACGAGTCCAAGCAGCGCATGATCGACGCCGGATTCATCGAGGTGGTCGAGCGACGTTACAAGCTACCGATTGGGCCGTGGCCGAAGGATAAGCACTTGAAGATGCTGGGGAAATACTTTCGGTTGGTGATCGAAGAGAGTATGGAAATGTGGGTGATGTACTTGTGGACCAATGTGCTGGGAGTGAGTGCTTGTCATCCTCAATCCTCTCCAAGCGGGTACTGACTCGTTCGCAGTTCTCTAGAGCCGAGGTTGAAATGATAATCGCTGAGATGAGAAAGGCAATCCGCAATCCCAGCATCCACGGTTATATCCATGTCTCGGTGGTGTATGGTCGCAAACCGGACAATTAGCAGTTCAACCCCAGTCTCAGTGATTCAGATAGAACGATAGGTTAGCCTCTTTGACAGAGTGAGGAGGGGAAAGTAAGGAGTCACCATGGACAAGGGTTAAATCCGTGATGCTTGACGTTTTAAGGTTGCCTTAAAAACGATCTGAAGCTCCGAGTGACTCAAACTCAGTGACTGATAACCTCCGGATATTTGGCAACTGAATACAGGCCACAGTGGTTGAGCTGAAGATTGTAATGATCATTAGCAAGGAATCTTCTGTTTCAATGCTGTCACCTCCTATCAGTCCAGGCGCAGACCAGACATGCCGATCGGCGCTGACGCTAGAGCATTTCCAGTGCTCGCTGTCTCAATCTATAGAGTCATATAAGTTGTCCTATCCTTCAAAGACTTTCTTTCATGAAGGAATCAGATAGCAGATGAAGGAATGAGAATGTAGATCATTTACAGGGCTATAAGAGAAATCTTATAAAAGTAACCCGTCCTGATGGGAGTCCAAGGGCTAGTAAATCGCCGTCGATCGCTGAACAGCAAGGCCGAAACTCAGGAGGAAGCCATAGTAATTTTTCGCTCCTCAATACAATCCATTGCCCTTGCTCTATAAGGATCTCTGATACCACTTGGAGTGATTTAGAAGTATGGCTGTCATGCGTTAACTGAATGCTGAGAGCCCCTAGGTTAGTGATTAGACAAGAGTCATTGTGACCAAACTTAATGTGATAAATGGATCCTTTCCCCCTAACAGTCTGCTGCAGAGCGCCAGTGGCCGGGTCCCACAACCGGATAGTCGTATCGCGGGAAGCAGATGCCAGTAACCCGCTCTCAGGAGAGAAGGCTACTGAACAAACACAATCAGAATGGCCCTCGAGAGTTCGCTGCAAGGCACCCGTGGTCGGGCCCCAGAGCCGGATGGTCTTATCGGCTGAAGCAGATGCCAGCAACCCGCTGTCAGGAGAGAAGGCTACTGAACAAACCTAATCAGAATGGCCCTCAAGAGTTTGCTGCAGGGCACCCGTGGTCGGGTCCCACAGCCGGATGGTCCTATCGTCGGAAGTAGATGCCAGCAGCCTGCTGTTAGGTGAGAAGGCTATTGACCGTACCCGGACGGAATGACCCTCAAGAGTCTGCAAGAGGGCACCTGTGGACGGGTCCCACAGCCGGACGGTCTTATCATAGGAAGTAGATGCCAGCAGGCGGCCGTCAGGCGAGAAGGCCACTGACTGTACCCAAATGGAATGACCCTCAAGAGTCTGCAGGAGGGCACCTGTGGACGGCACCCACAGCCGGATGGTCTTATCGTCGGAAGCGGACGCCAGTATGCGGCTGTCAGGCGAGAAGGTCATTAACTGAACTGAAGCGGAATGGCCCTCAAGAGTCTGCTGTAGGGCACCTATAGAAGGGTTCCAGAGCCGGATGGTCTTATCGTCGGAAGCAGACGCTAGCAGTCGGTTGTTAGGCGCGAAGGCCACTGACTGAATGAAGTCAGAATAGCCCTCGAGACTTTGCTGCAGGACGCCCGTTGCCGTGTCCCAGAGCCGGACAGTCCTATCGCGGGATGCAGACGCTAGCAACCCGCCGGCAGGAGAGAAGGCTACTGACCAAACCCAATCAGAATGGCCCTCGAGAGTCTGCAGGAGGGCACCCGTGGACGGGTCCCACATCCGGATGGTCTTATCGTCGGAAGCGGATGCCAGTAGGCGGCCGTCAAGCGAGAAGGCCACTGACCGAACTGAGGCAGAATGGCCCTTGAGATTTTGCTGCAGGGCGCAGGTAGACGGGTCCCAGAGGCGGATGGTCTTATCGCGCGACGCAGACGCTAGCAGACGGCTGTCAGGCGAGAAGGCAACTGAATGAACCCAATCAGAATAGCCCTCGAGAGTATGCAGGAGGGCACCCGTGGACAGGTCCCACATCCAGATGGTCTTATCGGCTGAAGCAGACGCCAGCAACCCGCCAGTAGGAGAGAAGGCTACTAACCAAACCCAATCAGAATGGCCCTCGAGAGTCTGCAGGAGGGCACCCGTGGCCAGATCCCACATCCAGACTGTCTTATCTTCGGAAGCGGACGCCAGCAGGCGGCCATCAGGCGAGAGGGCCACTGACTGAACTGAGGTGGAATGACCCTCAAGAGTCCGCTGCAGGGTACCTATAGAAGGGTTCCAGAGCTGGATAGTCATATCACGCGACGCAGACGCTAGCAGAAGGCTGTCAGGCGAGAAGGCAACTGAAGTAACCCCATCGGAGTGGCCCTCAAGAGCCTGCAATTCTGCACTCCATCCTTCATCAACTTGCGGGAATTGACGTATCCAACTAGGACGCTCCGACTGAAACGCCCTACGAATGATTGCCGTTCGAGGCGCAAACACTAGCCCTGAGCAATAAATCTGAAGTGGTGCTTCATCGGCTATCCGGCGGTTCTTAAGGACAAAGCGCTTTGAATCATGTAGAAAGCCAGCTATTAAAGAATTATTATCACCCTACGCCTATTAGTTTGAATCACCAATGGCTGCTTCTATCACTTACTGGAATAACCGTGAGGAGTAGATCAAGTATACCAACCATCTCCGACGCAAGACCTAGCAAACCCATCGCTTCTAACCAATGCAGAAAGTGTTTCTGAAGGAATTGTTGCACATCTTCTGCTTCAGAAGACGAAATCTGACTTTTTTCGAGATGGTGAACCCAGTAGCGACAAGAGTATTGTAATTCCGGTGGTATATAGTAGTGGATATATTGAGATTCAATATCTGCCCTTTGCGTTCCAGGGCTGACCAGATGACAGATATCTCTGTGTAGGCGGCTCCGCACGGTTTCAACGCAGGACCTGGCAATTTCTTTGTGTGTCTTCGGCTCATCCACGTGGAACTTGCCTCCAGACTGGACCAAAAAGTCCCGAAACGATAGATGTAGAATCCGGACAGGCTGATCTCGGTCACAAGGAATGCTTAGAACCAATCGAAATAAATCTAATAGGTGGCCGATCCGGTCTGCTCCTATCCCAAGAAACAGCGATAGCGTATTAATTGAAAGCGGGACAGCAAGAAGGATGATGATACCCATTACTTCTTGGAACTCTTGTAAGAGCTGTTGCTGCTCTGACTCGTCACTTTCTTGATCGTCCAGTAATCGAGTTAAGATTGGCAGGTATGTCTTGTCCATTCTCGAAACATATTTCGATTGGTTCACTAGGAGCTCCGAGAGGCGTGATTTCGGTTCCAATCTTGAATTTTCGATGTAACGGCACACAGTAGCAGCCGAAACAAACAATGGAACGGACATCGTAACCAATGCTTGGATGGCGTCGTTTCCAGGCCAGTCTTCAGAAATGTTCTTGTCGTGCTTGATCTTCGCAAATCGGTCCTGTAGGAATAAACGTATGTCACGCTTTGTCACTTCTTCAGATATTTCATGAAGAGCCAGCTCCTGATATTCATGGTCTGCGATTTCTGAAAAAGAGAGGCTGATCGGTAGTTCAGGCCTGCTAGTCAAGAAGATGCGAAGGCGAATTGCTTTCGCCCTCTGTAGGAGAGGTAGTAATCGAATTATTGTTCGGATATCTTGATCGTGATCACATTCGTCTAGAGCGTCAATCACAATAACAGCGGTGCTAGGGTGTAGGTCGGGCTGGTCAAGACTGAGCAGCGGCTGGAGAAGTAGTTGTTCGAATTGCTCTTTGAGTGATTTTGTCGTAATTTCAGGGTCCTTATCGAACGCCTTTTGCACGCCAGCCCTTAGCCCAGATATTCTGAAGATCAATTGCCTTGTTAATGTCGGGAAAAACTTCTTCGCGTTGCCTCGGTCCCCTTCACCCCTCTTGAAGAAGAAGCTGGCGCCTAAATGGTTGGTGTCCTTGAGCTTTTTTGCCGCAGTCCGAGATATTGTGGACTTTCCTGTCCCTGCCATTCCGTTCAACCAGAAAATGCATTTTTCTTGGGATGGCGACACAGCCCAGTCCATAATCTTCCGAAGGAGCTCGGCCCTAGTGCCTTGGAGACACTGGGCTTCGTTTCGATCAGAAAATGACTCAAACCCTGCGTCTATCGCGCCTTCCAACTTCGCAAGGTCCAAATTCTGGTTAATCCGACCGGCATTCTAGGCCACGTCGACCATCAGAGCGCTATCCAAATATTGAGTCAATATTTAGAGTTAGACTCATAGAGTCATAGAACCGTGCTGGGTAAACGTACGTCTGATCCAGCTGTAGGGACAAAAGAAATGACGATTTATATCTCTCAAGGTTCTGTATTATGCTTTCTACCTCTGCGCGTTTCAGGGGCCACTTTAATGCTCGTAATCCCACTTTCCTCATCAGCTTCTTTCCCTTTCCTGGATTAAGTTTCGCCTCTAAATCTCGGAGGTAGGAGAGGCAATCGGTAATATTGTTGGCTAGTTTTGAGGAGGTAGGTAGGGCCATTCCGCCGTCCCATCGAAGAGATTTCTGCAGGTCCAGGAGCGTCCCTTGGATGCCTTCAATGGACCATTGTAGAGAAAAAATATTGTCTCGTGCATCTTTAACCTCTTGAATGTAGCCCCCGCAAAGCTTCACGATGCTTCCTGCTATTTGGACGACAGCGATAACGCTCGCCGCCGATGATAAACCATCCATTTCGGAAGACACGGCATAAGAGGCAAGATCCCAACCTAGGCAGGCGCGATAGCGAGTGAAGTGTGTGAAGTACGGAGTTCATGATCATGCGTTAGGCTTGCCTGAAGAGATTAAAAGGGGTAAGCTAGGAAACTGGTTGCGATGAGATGCACAGCGCACTTTGACGCTAACGTGACGAATCACATGTTCCCTTGATAAGAGCACAGAGCCGTCCACAGAGCAAGCGGATGCTGATTATCGGGTCACTGTCGGCCCAGACCGACCAGAGTGCCACTTATGTCCCGCAATCTATGGCCATCTCCGAAACTTCTTCATTTGACAGTGCCACAAAAATGATTATGGTGCCCCAACTTACACCCTCTCAGCTTGAGATGGTCCGCAATACGATCAGCAGCAGATCGCTGACTACTTCTCAGATGGCTGAGGGGGCTGGCTGCAGCAAACGCCCACTGAGACTGTCTTCATCCAAAACGCACCGGCAGCGGCGAATACAGCAGGCTCTCCCTCACCCCTAACGCACAAATGGTCCTCCACTGGTATCACAAAGCCACGGAATGCGTTTGATGTCGCGATAACCAATTCCTATGGCAGAGCTGCATCTCAACCTCAAGCGATCGCAGAAAACAATTCCTTGGTCACTTCGGATATACCAGGAACTCTTGAAACTCCACTGGATCTCACGAACTGCTCCCTATCATTGTCAGAACCACCAGCATTTGAAGACTTCACAACAGCGACGTCGTCAACGAACGAAATTGAGCAAGGAAATGCCCTGTCCAGTGATATTCTCATTACCATTGACGAGGCAACTCCTCGCCACTCCTTGTCGCCTGCAGCCGCATCTGAATCAACCAGCAATGCGTCTGGCAGCCTTTCCCTGTGCGGTGATTCTCAGCAAAATCCAGATAGCCATGCTACACACGAGCCACCTTGCAGCCCAGATCAGGATAGAGATCCATGCTTAACGACAATCAATGCTACAGAGCAGACCAAAAATCCCGAGGCCGCTAAGGGCAAGTCCACGCCATCCTGCCAACCATATCAGTCGAACGCACGTTCTAGTCCAGAAGGCTCCGCTAGCATAACCACTCCGAGCGTCGATAGGCCGGAATCCTACCCATCGATTGCTATGGTTGTACCAGCACCTCCATGGATGAGAGGAAAATTTGCCAGGGCAACCACAAGGGTCGCCGCGTTGACTTGCAAGAAACAGCTTCGATCTAGTCGCGACGGCGACAACCACCAGGATCCCGAAGTATCAAGTCCTGGCGCAACTCAACAGCGCCCGAAGAAGAAATCAAAACCTACGGCGAAGTCTCTTCGTCATTCATTGGACGGTTCAGACCCCGTTCCATGTGATTGCTCCCGTGCTATGCACAAGGCCCACGGGAGAGCCATCCTCACAGTGGAATCCAGTGGACAGAAACCAGCATATTATCTCACATTCGTTCCTGACGCTAGTCCGCTGCTGACTCAGACACCTCCGGCCGATACTTCAGGAAAACAAAGGCCATATACCTCGGACGAAAACGCACTGTTGGTGCGACTGAAGGAACGAGAGGGAATGCCGTGGGCGGAGATTGCTGCGCACTTCCCTGAACGAAGCGCATCCTCCCTCCAAGTCCACTACTCAACCAAATTACGCCACAAGGTAAAAACCCGAGCTGAAAGGCTACGAAGACGCCCATGAGAGGCACTGAACTCGACATCGTCCATGATTTGTCTTCCAACCATCGACCCCTGTCCTTCCGCTTGATCTCGAGACGCTGGTCAATACATCGCGATACAAGTGTGGGTTGGAATAGAAGGAATACTGAAGGATATAGCGAGAAAGGATGCAACCTGGCAGCGGTTGGCATGGATTTGCTGGGAGCCATTTTTAGACGGCACTCGTGAATTATGTATCACGAATTGCTTGTGTGGTTTTGTTGCTACTGACGGTGGATTTGTTGAGCACGACAAGGATGCCCACATGTACTTTTGGACCACGGCAGGCCCTCAAGAACTAGGAGACTTCTATCAAAAAGAATTAGAATCAGGCTGAAGCAACATCGATGCCAGTTACTAATGTCAGGTGCTGAGACATAGTGGCGACTATTCTCTAGGAACCCACCACAGACAGAAACCGACTGGAGATTAGAGACCGACTGCAGAGTAGGGAGCAACTGGACGGGTAGGAACAGACTGCAGAATAGGAACCCGCAATCTACAATTTTTCTTGAGCGTTTCATCTCGGAATTATCACGTGATGTGATTCCTGCATGTGCTACTTCGAAATCGGCCTTTGCGAAGCGTGCACTCTATCCACTGCGGAAGCACACGTTGGTCGATGCTGCGGGGATGCTGGATAGCTTGCAGGCCAACATCAATACAGCACTGAGTGTGTAAGTCACAGTATCACTTCCATTCTGATAGTATTAGTCTAATGGAATATGAAGATTGCTACTACACCAAGGATCGGTGGCACAAAACGCTTTGACGCAAGACCTTCATATACGACATTCCGTTCTTCAACATAAGCTTGCCGAGCAAAATGCTCGACTGGAGAGAATGGTAGTCCCTTTACCTTTCGTGCTGCACTGAGCTAATATCAGGTGCAGGAATCTATGATCAGGTATTTGGTTGATAGCAGACTTCAAGTGGCGCCAAGTCTGCTACAAGCGGTGCAAGATGAGAATTGCTATGCAGAGGCAGCGCTAAAAGGAGACCGCACAATGTGTCAGTCGACCTTTGCCCAGATTGTTCAAAGGTCGCCCGCAACAGCTGCGAACCATTTACCTGTTTCCGTCTCCCAAAATCTCAGGAACCAGTCCCAAGTTCTTAAAAAGAAGCTGCAGCTATGTACCAGGTTTTTGAGATTCTCAATAACACTGACGTTGTCAATAACCAACGGAGCTGGTGGCTGTTCAATCAGCCCTACGCTGACCTACCAAGGAATCACCCCATATGGATTCAAGGACCTAATGTATGCCTACTTTCGCGACACAAGAAAATTTGGTTGATGTAAGCCGCGGCTTGGCTGATTGCCAGAGGGAGAAAAGCAAGCTGCTCAAGGAGCGCGCTTGTCACATAATCATCTTGCAGCAAATCCTTCCGAATCAGCAATTGCCTGAATATCTCCTTGGCAGTCTTTTGATCCACATCAGGGACAGAGACCACGTTTGATGCTGCCAGCTTTAATGCAAGCTGGCGGTTGCGCGATGTGAAGAGTACATGGCCATTCTCACTTCGAGGGATGATATTCTTGAGTGGTGGTGCTGCAGGGCTGCCCTTAGCCCACATGCCCATTTCATCTGCATTGTCGAAGATAAGAATCCATTTCTCGTCGGTCTGGCTGAAATAAGTCTGGAGACGCTCTTTCACCTCGCCCGGCTCCACTGTATGGAGCCCCACCATTTGCGCAATGCTAATATAAGCCTGCTCAACAGCGTCGTAGCTGGTGCAGGGGATCCAGAAGATCGAACATTGAGGCTCTCTGTCTCGCATGCGGTATGCTAGCTCCAGCGCAATCTGAGTCTTTCCTACACCGCCCAATCCGGTAATAGCAAGTTTTTTTGGTCCGCCTGGCGCATAGATTGAATCCTCTATTTCCTGGATCTCTTTCTGGCGGCCCACGAAATGCGGGTTTCTCGCGAAGGGTATCATTAGGTGGCGATTACTGCTCGGATCTATCAAAGATAATTAGATACTTCGTATTACAACACTCCGATCAGACGGTCCACTAACCTTTGTGGTTTGCAGGGATCCAGGACTCCAAGAGTGCTTTTGCCGCCGAGGCTCCGGTCGCTGCTGCGTATGCCTGCCACACTTTGCTCTTGTGACTGTCGGCATAGTCACACACACCCTTGATGATAATACATGGGATATTGTCCCAGACCCCTGCCCCCTCCATCTCGAAACCAATAACCTTCTCATTTCTGACAATTTCATCCCGATGCTGTCCAGACTCATCACCGTGTCGGCGGAAGCAACAGGTCCAATATATATAGAGGCCCTGACGGCTTCCGCAATCTCTCGACATCGGACTTGTTGTCCTTGGTCACAACCAAGGTCGTCGCAGTCCGGTCCCAATGCCTCCTCACAGATTTGATCGGGTGAGTCACTTCCAAAACAGGAGCACCCGGCAGGAGAAGCATGCATGTAATGCTTATGGCGATAGCGGGACTCGAAAAGGACATCACTGGCCCTGGGATGATCCCACTTCGGCCCTCTTTGCTGGAGAACGTGCAGGTGTTGCTGCGTCCGGTCCTGGAGGTCTCTGCGGGCATCCTCGACGCGAAGGCTATTGAGAAGAGTCCGAATTTCTCGACTGAGCCTGCCTAGCGTGTCCTTCAGACCAGTCTTCCGTTGAAACCCACCAGGGTATTGTCTGCCGAAGTCATATTCAATCACCGAATCACTGATAATCACATCGCCAAGGAATATCTCTTGATACTTCGGCGGCGGCGGTGGGGCGCCTCCGCAGATACCAACCACCAAAGCAAGCTCGATTTCCGGGTAGCTGACTAGCAGGCTAGAGGCCACACTGGCTGCCCTTCCTTTGCCCATTCCTGGCATGTAGCACAGGACCACATCATGCTGGCCAATCCTTCCATTCACGTATGCATTTGCGTCCCCTCGTTGTTTGCCATAGTATTTCCCCCGCCGGTCATAACCTTCATCGAAAAGGGCTTCCACAGCTTCCGCCTCCAGAGGAAGAGCGCAGATAATCGCGATCATAAAATCGGTCCGCCTTCGGGGGCGCATTTCAGCCACGAGCAGCGCAGACTTTCAGAGGATTAGGATAAAGCCTTAAGCATATTTTGCTATGTCAAAATTTTCGATAGAGATGCTGGAGATGGGGGGGTAAACGGAGCTGAAGTTGTCGGGGGGCATCACATCTTCTATTGAACCACACAGTATTAGATGGTTTGAAGGCTTCTCATGACGGCATAATTGAGTGAACAGCAGATTCCTCTGGCCCAACTTGCTCGGTTCGCCATGGATGTGGACCTTGAGCAAGCCGGAATGAACAACAATTGCCTCCTAATTTTCCCGACAAGGAATGCTGGGTTATTAATTATAACATGCGCAGTCATGTGCAGATATTAAGTAGCTTTATTATACGATTCCCTCTATCCTCGAGGCTTCGATGGACCGTTCCTAGTCGTGGTTCGGATTTGCATTTATGCAACTAAACATAAATGGGACCCTTGAAGTCGCTTGCCTTCCAGAAATTTCAGAAAACTCTGGAACTATTGAAATTTTCGTCTATATTTTCGAACTGCTAGATGCTTGCACGCTGCTGTACGCGGATCTACAAGACTTTTAACCCGTCAAACACCTGATTGAGAATCTTCCGGTCCGTTATCATACGTCTTCATCACCATTAGGCATTCGGTTCTAACAAATGGACTAGAGGAGTGCGGCCGTAGTCGTTCAAGCATCCTCTTTCTGGCTAATAGTTCATCATTTCTTTGATTTCATGTGATCGAGTGAACAAGATCAGCCTACATATATGTGCATTGGAACTGACATATCCATGTACACAAGCTGACAGTAAAGAGCGGCCAACATGTATAATGCTTGCAATCCATTCCTCCTCTCAACCCCCCTTTCTGAACATGAAAACCAATTGCAACAAATCATCTCGAGTTAATTGCAGCACACCATTTGCTCCGAGGTCCAGGAACAAGTAGTCGTCAATCACCGTTCATATCACAAAACAACTCGACAGCAAACACGGCCATCAGTAAGCTGAGGAGAGTCTAGTTGGACGCCGCGGCAGTAGGAAGAGCGACAATAGTCTTGATGTAATCCACTTCAGTCTCCTCCAAAGCCAGACCGGGATAGTCGCAGTCGGACGACCCGCCGCAACATGCGCGAAAGTTGGAGAGGTGCTCCGAGATGGATCCTGCCTGGCAATCATTGCCAAAACGGAAGACGCCGTGAAGCTGGTCACAGCAGGAATGGGTACGTCCATCGTCACGGTTGCCGTTCACGTAGCATTTGCAAGCCAGAGAGGGAGCGGTCAGGAGGGCAGCAATGGCCACAGTAGTGATGGAGGAGAATTGCATCTTGATGCTGGAATGAAGAGATGTTGAGGAAGTTTAGAAGTTTGATTGTGGTTTCTTTGGTTTAAGTTGATGGAAGAAGAATCAGTAGCAGTAGCAGACCTGATGGGGGTTTTTATACTTCACTGTGAGTGGCATGTTCGGCTTTACTCCGCCTGTCAGTCATGAACTTGCTTGAGCTCCATGAACTCGGCCGTCTTCATCGTCGGATGCAAATCATAGCCGGACTCCCCGACGGTGAAATTGCGAAGGACGCTGCAGTCAGCTCGCGTGCTAAATTGATTCGAATCCAGCCCCTGTATACTGTTGGATACACAAGCCATCATTGGGCCTGCCTCCCGCAGACGTCTTGAATGAGGGGTTTTGCCCCTAGTGATGTATATCCATGCAGACATTCTGCCGGTATGATCCCTCCCAAGGCTAATATGACGGTTCTCCATATCTGTGAGAGCCGCTTCATTCTGGCGTTAACAGGCGAAGACTCCATCAAACTCGTCCGACAGGCAGCTTGTGAGATTTACTGCAAGTCGCAATAAAAGCTAGGAAAAGCATCTTAGACTTCATTCTTACCTCTGTAGAGAAGTAGCATTGTTCTCTGCATATCCCATCCACTATGACTTAAGGATCAGGGCCAACAAGGAAAACAAGGAAGCAATGCATCATTTATCCTATTGGTCAGATACCGAGGCCATATTGGGAGTCCAGAAATGCATTTACAGGGTTCATATCCAAGTCAGTAATGAACTTTTAATGAAGACTTAATATATATTGCTCTTTTGGTCCGGAGTGCCCGACTTTCTTCCCTTGGCATCCCTGAGCACTCAAGTTGCCTTTCCAATATCAGGCAGTTTCAACGACACATTCTAACAGGCAGCAAATCTAGACCTCTGGTGGTCTGACAGCATTCACTTATTTAGTCCTCATGTATATGGCAGTTGTTGCGAAGTAGTTGGCTCTGAGAAAGTTCACTCTTCAGTATTGTGTATATCATTGCGATGGCGCACACATCTTTGTTTCACGGAATTCATGTGCTTGCATGCTTCGGATAATTATCTAAACTGAGGCTGAGCGGATCAATAACCTATTCTGATGTACAGTAGAGATATCATTAACATGGCTTGGCACGCTTGACACCATGTAATCACCAGTGGAGCTCTGACTCTAGCCACTGAGTGCCAAGAGGTAGCATTTACTAGTGTTTCCAGACAGTGATCGTGTACCCAGTCCCTTTGACAAAGAAGGCACCCGTGTCTCACCTTCCTGAGTGTGGTTGGTGGACATCTATCTCTAGTTAGACGCCTTTAACAGGGCCCTCAAAGCAGAGATGAGAAACGTCAATCAAAAAATCAACTCCTCCCTACAGAGGGACAGTCTTACTTCGCCTACGCCTCCGTCACATATCCGGCAATGGCGTCGAAAAAAAGGAAGGCTTGTTTCTGTCAGAAGTACCAGTTCCGTTGCAGGTGGACAGAAGTGATCCATGTAAGTAGTCGCCGGAGAACTTCCACCAATCATTCATTTTCAAATTAGGCTTCCATAAGGTACCACCTCCAGCTCCAATTTCAATGGCCAACCAGAATGCTGAATTGGTGATCGACATTGACGCTAATAGGACGGACTGTCGGTGGCTTGAAAGAAACTGGCCATGGCGGCTATAACCACGTTAGATTGTGAGACACCGTGAGGCCTAGACAGCTGTTATTAGACCCTGTTGCATGGAAATAATGGACCGGGAATATTCCCTGGCAGCATGCTGGATTATCTCATTATCAGCAGGTCCCTTGAGTTGCTATGGCTGCTGCTTATGATGCCCATGATGATCATGGTTATGAGCTACGCATACAACCCTCTGAGATTGTGACAATGTGGAAATCACTGTTTGAGCACACTGATCCAATCACCCAGTTAGCAGGTGCCGCGATATTAAGCAGCCTCCTGAGCCAACATCTGTTCATAAAGCAAAATGCACTCTTGTCTGAGGCTCTTTCTTGGATAATCCTGCCGTCCATCCACCGCTATTGGGGAAGTTCACGGTGTCGCTGCGGCCCAAGGGCAACACTACCAGGACTAGTAGAGCATACACCTGCATCTGGTGCATCATTATGGGCAGTTGCTCTAGCCGTGTCTTCGGCATCTCTCTATCAAGCAGAATATGGAATAATTACTTTCTTTGTAAGTCACTTACCCCTTCCTAAACATGACGAGGAGTCCGAAGCTAACTTCAGTTTGATCTTACAGCCAGCATTGAGTCCATTGTTGGCTGCAGTGCAAACATACATCGAACAAGGTGGGAGTCAGGCCGCGGTAAAATCTGCTCCAGGCCAAGACAAAGTCTGGGTCACGGCTTTTACTGCGGTGCTCTGTATAATCACACTGACAGGCTGGGATCTCCAAGCCAATGCGCTATCAGGGATTCCAGTGGTGGGACTGCTGGTCATTTATCTTGCTTTAACGCGGTCGCCCAAGTCTGCTCAGCGCGCTTCACAGCGTAGATCCATTGCTGCTGGGCATATCATATGCCCACTGTCACTCCGTGTGGTGGTCACTCTGTTAGCTGTACTCGGCGTGGAAATTGCAATTTTCGGGCCTCCATGGACCACTATTGTGGACACCACCTTGCTAGGGGTTACTAAATCATTGACGTGGTATTTCCTCCTTCAGACAGTATGTTCTACCATGGCTATTCTATTACCCATGCTCACTAGTCTCAGGCCGAGTACTGTTCCTGGTCAGTGACTGCAGCCATTGCAACATTTAGCATTGTGGCCACCAGGAATCCATTCACTTTGACCTCGAATATTCAGGCGTTATCCCATCTTATCGCATCATTTTTTGCCCTAAAGCAGGTTATCTCCCTTCTACCGGATAAGGCCAGATCCAAATCTGCCCTCTGGATATGCATTGTCGCCTATTTGGTCCCGTATATGACCAACAATTACTACATCCGCGTTGCAAATACCTCAGTGATACAATCATCCACGCATCCCATCGACCTACTCGTTCAAGATGCCAAGGCCAATTTTCAAGCCATGCTCGAAAGACAATCAAACAGTTATACCGCTGCTTGTGAGGAATATCGCCGTCGCTACGGCATGGAACCACCTCTAGGCTTTGAAAGTTGGTATAATTTCACCAGAGCACGTCAATCACCGATCATTGATGACTTTGATATCATTTATGATAGAATCTCCCCATTCTGGAGTATCAGCGGGACCGAGCTTACTGAAATGATCAACCGTTTACAAGATACACCGAACAGCGATGTATGGGTTTGTACGTTCTTGGCTGAAGAAGCCAGGATGAATTGCAACCACCCTCACCGCAGCGTCGATAGAAATATCCAAGGATTTCTTAACACAGTACTGGCAGATCTGCACGGCCTTCTACCGGATATCAAGTTTCTTGTCAATCACCTTGACGAACCCAGGGTTCTCTTACCGTCATCCTCTGAGAGGACTGGATCACTCAACATAACCAACTATTCCAAGAGACCCGTCTGGGATACACTGGCCCAGTCCTGTTCCTCACAGGACAGCAAAAGGGCCGACAGACTGAAGTTTCAACCTTCTGGTCTCCCGTTCGTGACTGACCGTCACTCGACAACAGACCTATGCAGCCATTCCGAGTACCGTGGGTCACATGGACTCTTGATCAGCCCTACATCGTTCCCTTTGATCGAAGGTCTGGTTCCTATACTGTCAACTGGCTCGCTGTCAACCATGGGCGATATTCTATATCCCAGCCCTGCCTATCTTGAGCCGGAATTTGAATATGTAGAGGCCAAGGACATCAACTGGGACTCCAAACGCAACAATCTCTACTGGGCTGGCTCAACCACCGGTGGCTTTGCGGTGAATGATGACTGGCAAAGCTTCCACCGGCAGCGATTCGTCAAGCTGGCACAGAACCTGGGAAGCGAACCCCATTCCTATCTTCGGGAAGTCAAAGGTGTGATCAACCTAGTGAAATCGTCCTTCCTCAACAGCAGACTATTCGACGTTGCCTTTACCCGAATCTTCCAATGCGAGACACGCTATTGCCGAGAACAACGAGCCCTCTTTCGAACAAAATCATGGGCCGACAAGGACGAAGCCTTGCATTCGCGGCTGGTGTTTGACATTGACGGCAATGGTATCAGTGGCCGGTACTACAAACTGCTTGCGTCGAAATCTACGCCGCTCAAGCAAACGCTTCTGCGAGAATGGCACGATGACCGTCTCATGCCGTGGGTCCATTACATTCCCGTCAGTCAGAGCATGGAGGAGCTGCCTGAAATGGTTATGTATTTCACCTCTGAGGCTGGGCAGAAACGAGCCCGGGAGATTGCGGAGCAGGGGCGGGTATGGTTCTCACAGGCCTTTCGTAAGGAGGATCTGACTATCTATATGTATCGGGTTTTTCTTGAGCTGGCGAGACTCCAGGATCCGGAGAGGTCTGCAAACGAGAGCTTGACAATGACTTAGTGGCCGAGTGCACTTCGGCCCGTTCCATTTTTCTATATCAGCTTCACCTGTTCCCAATTGGATAGATAGTACTTATAGCGAACACTCAGCCGAGACGTGGATGATAATGGATAAATCTGGAGTTTTTGGCAATCACATCATACTCTCCCCATTCTGAGCGGGCAAGTGTGGCATTGAGTGGTAGTGCGTGTCCCAAAGACCCTGGCAAAGCTCCAACTAAACAGCAAGGAACACAGCGAATGGAATATGCAGACAGCTAGCGTACCCCGTTGGAGAATGGTAGTTGGTTTTTTGATTGACGTTTCTCATCTCTGCTTCAAAAGGATCGTACGTGTACTTCTCCAGAAATCTCCAGTGTCAAGTTATTTTGCTGACAGATTTAGAACGCCTGTCTCTGTTGATTCATATCATCTGCAAGCTTGGAATCACCGCGGATGAATTGCAGGACATTGCCCATGACTGCAAGCGGCGGCTCAGAGGACCCCACAGACTCCGAGGTCTTCAAAGTGAGAAGGATGGAAGAACGCTATGAAAGAGGAGAAGTTGGTAAGCGGCATCTACTGTGAAACTCATTTTGACAGCTATTGACGAGCGTCAGATGCCAACACGATCGTGTATGTTGTCAACCGAGGGTCGAATCTGAAAGAGAAGGATGCCGAGTCTAATGTGGATCCGGACCAGAAGCATGAGCAAGAAGACGACAATGTGGATGAAACACTTCCCATTCACCACACTGAGGTGAACTCAACCAGCCTGATGTCGAGCTCAGTCGAACACATGGGCATGGCGGCACCAAGTCGCCCAATGAATATGGGAGATGACAGAAACCAGTTGTTTCCTTTACCCGAGTCGTTGAGCTTTGGCGAGACACCACGGGATGATCGGACCTTCTTTTCCACGACATCTGAGTATACCGAAGATTATGCATCTCAGCAGATGCTCAGAACCCCTGCAACAACGGTTCTTGTCAGCGCCAATGAGACATCTACCACTTTCAATTATATGACACAGGCACCCATCACCTCCTCCGCCCCGGAGCAGATTTCCCACCACCGCCAAGCGCCCCTGTCCATGCAGCACTCGGCCAGCTTCGACCCTTGGACGCCTTCGTTCCGACAGAATCTCTTCAACCCAATGGAGTATGGTACTGCACCCAGTAACGCGATGTCTCAGACTACTATGTCATATCAGCTTCCCATGACCCCGACGTCTCATCCCCAGGAATTGCCTCACATGGCTCACGGCCTGCCGAACCTGCTTCAAGACAGACCTTCAAGCATGGATGGCATGAGCATGAGAGGCCCTTCTTTCCGCACAGGATCTTCGAGTCACCCCTGTGATCCATCACAGCAGGCTCCTCATTCTAGCTGATGTAGCTATCCTGACTTTCGGCTCACTGATGGTTGTTTTTCGACTTTGTTTCTGTTTCTCTCCCAGTCCCTGACTTTGTTGTCAATGCGGACTTAGCCACGCGGCTTGTTCCACGTCAAGTGACTGCCAGGACACTCCGTGGTTTTATATGGCAGGTACTGTCGATGACTTCCCAATTCTTCTTCGTTTAGTATATATACTCGTTGCTTGTTCTATGGTTGACCATGTCTTTTTCCTTATACATACGTTCAAAATTCTGGTGGAAATGGCGCCAGGTGGCATGAGATGCAAATATGGGTGACGTTCTTGTGTTTGTCCGTTTCGCTTTTTTTCTCTTAAACATGACTTGAACAATTGGCAGCGACGTGCGGCAAAGCTCGTTCTCTTTGGATGCCGATCGGCTGAATTGGGGGTAACAAGGCATGAGGGTGGTTTCATTATAACAGTGATTGCTTTCTGGATTAGCTTCTCGATCAAAATACAATGCTCACTATATTTGACTTTCGGCCTTTTAAAATGTAGGAGCGGAGAGAGTAGTTTTGAATGATGGATAAACGCGCGGCAAGTGGCGCTAGCCCTATCAATTTAGCGCGAGTGTTGATCCCGCGGCTCTGAGCCTGATTCATTTAAAGCCTATAATATCTCTTCGAGAAGGCTGCAGTAGCAACACGACCATTGGTAAAGAAATCGCAGTGCATTAGAAAGCTCTATCAGGTAAGCTGCATATTAAAAGATACGCAGCCGCCTAGGAAAGACGCGATTTCTCTCCACGTACAGAGGTACAGGTCGCCCTATCTCCGCCTTCACTGATCACAGATTGTTATTTACGTATACTGGAGCGGAGCGTACGGGAACATGTGGAAAGAGGAAGAGCCTGCAGCATTAACGAAGACTCACATGTCTCGCACAATGAAAAGCGTACTTATTGGCGGTCAGTTTGTCGCCATCTTCGTTTAAAACCCATTAGTACGGGCTATGCAATTCTCTCAAAGACATTCGTTAAATCAACAAAAAAGAGACGCTGAGGATTCAAGTCAACCGTCCAAAGTGCCGAGGTTCGTCAAAGCAGACGGTTTCCCGTTGTGTGGTGCTTTGTGTGTTAGTGCTTTGTGTGTTATGGCGTACTTGGCCCGTCCTTTGCCTCACGGGTGACCCCTCGTCGCCGTCTCTTCTTCCGGGGATGCGGCAAAGTGTCACTGTCATCCTTCATTTCCGTCGGCATGATCATTGTCACCATGATCATCACTATCGATATCCCTCGGAGATACGGAATGCCTCTTATTTTTATCCATGCTCGACGTCCGCAAGATGGTCTTCGTCTGCTTAGCGGTCGCTATGATTGAGAGGCGTTCTGGTGCAACGTCAGAGACGGAATACGACCGAGGTGGACCTTTAAAATGATTTTGCGAGCCTGACTCTGATACTGCGTACGTATCATGATGTTCAGGGCATATGAGGCGCGGGTCATATGCCTGAAGGATATGTCTCATTAGGTCATGGTGTGACTTTGCTGATTCCCAATACTTCTCATCATTGTCATTCACGGCAACCAGGAGATTATCCAGCATCTCATGCACCTCAGTGACCTGCACCATCATCTGGTTAACAGCTACCCTGTCTCCTGTATAGTGGCATTTGTTAAGAGGACAGTGTTTTGCAAACCATTGACCATGCGACCTGTGCCCTTAGCGGCAGTCAGTATCTCTGGAGGGAACTTGCCGTTGCGAAAGCCGGGTAACAAACAGGACCTCTTTGTTGATTGGTTAAAGCTGAGCCACTGATTGTTCCTCTGGTTGAATGAATGCGCAGATACCCGAAACCACCAATGATACCGACGCCTTCGCGAAAGACTGAAGTAGACTGCGCCCCACATATGCGGTGACTATCTGCCACGGCCCGATAAATCACTGTAGAACCAACATCGCCAAGACCAGGATTCTTTGTTCGTGCCCAGGATGCTTTGTTTGATGGAAGAAGCACATAAATAATGCAAGCCTCCGTCAGTAGAGATAAAAGGCTGAAGGAATATCTTGGATCATATAGTGAGCACCTTGGAATTCTGCGTCCCCTTTTTTTTCTTACTTCGGGCAATTCCATGAACATTTCGAATATCATCCTTCCCTTTGAGACCTTGGTTAGCTGACCAAGATGCGCCCAATTTTACCTGCACCTTCCAAAATAGAAAGGGGAAATACAGATTCCTCGGTTGTCCAAGCTTCCTACCCAGAAAATAAAGTTAGGAAGCGAGTCTCAGCAGCTTGTACTATGTGCAAAAAGAAGCGGACAAAGGTTCGTGGCCAAGTTTAAGGTTAAGGCAGTGACTGAAACTATCAAAGTGTACTGGGCGCGCACCATGCGAAGCATGTTTAGACAGAAAGACTATATGCACCATTGACACCAGCAATGACCAAAGACGCAAGGTCTACAGGCAGAAAAATCGAGATGTGACTGAATACTATAAGTGCATGCTCAAAACCTTCTTGGAAATCCTTCATTCTGGATGCGAATCGAGTGTGCAGGAACTAGTCAAAAGCATCCAGGAATTTGTGTTGCTTGAGGAAGCCATGGTGGCATTTGGTCTGTATGAGCATACTGAGTGACTGTCAAAAAACGCGTTGCAGAGTCCACGTACCTCACAAACGCCTGTCTTTCTGCCTTACATTGTTTGCCTGCATGACATTCTGCGGTCCAGAGCTCCTACTGCTACCGCTTTCCTTGCTGTTTGTGATTCCTATTTCTGTCTGGCAATTCTGAGGTGTTAATTTGGATCTAAGACTTGTCAATCTGTCTCAAAGCAACTCATCGAAAATCCCATTCCCCATGCAAGTGTGGATTTTTTATGTTCCGTGAAAATGCTTACTAAGAAACTAGCTTACGTAAACCAACTGAGCCCGGGTCGCGACGACCTTGCTTGAATAACGGTGAAAATAACATATCATCTGGAATCGGTGAACCCTTAAGTCTCCATGCAAGGCGCAATACCTTTTTCATCTCTCATGGCTTGTTTACAAATCTTCCATTCCAATCCATATTCTGAAAGATTGCGTTTTCAACTATGTTGTGGCTAGTTTCTCTTGCCCGGCCAATATGGTCTTCACTTTGTTTCCTCTTCTACTCTGAACAGATTTTTCGGCGGATGCTTCGGGATTTTGGGAATTTGTTGGATCCCAGTTGGTATCACCCCCCCGAATTGCATATCTCTTCAATCGCTGATTCCCTTACGGTTCGTATTATCCAACCCCAAGTCAGATCACTGACAGGGACATTGGCAAGTTGGGAGATCAAAAGCTATCTTCCGCTCAATAGAGGCGGAACCGGAACGACCTGGATTCGCACAGGATGCTCCGTGGGACTTCCCACCCAACCAGCCAACCCGCTTGTGATTTTGAAGAAATGCCGCATCATCTGCCTGGATCCTTTGTCTATCTACAAAGAGAGACGACAAAAAGCGGCTTGCAGTCGGAGACCCAAAGCTAGACAGCGGAGTAGGCCCGGCGGTACTCCTCCTGTGTCCATAACTATATAACGAATTCCCACAACTTATCATTTACGGCTTTCCGCCTCCTGTCCGTGTTTGCACGGAAGAGAGCCGTAACAAATTCCTCGAAAATATCCAGCTCATCAAAATCGTCGATGCGGACTGGTTCAATCCTTCAATGTCGCTTGACAGTAAACTCCCTTTCCTTAGGACATGCATAAACAGGATATCTGCTGCCGTTCCCACCTGGACCTTGATACCAGTAACCGAACAATACGCCACGATCACAAAATAACGGAGTTGGGAAACGCTTTGGAGGGGTATTCTGGCTATCGTTGTTGGAAGACTGAGTGGCGCTAGGAGAAGCACTCAACAGTTCAATTGACTGAATAGGGGCGTCAGGATCGTGTGGCATGTTGATGATGGCTGGTTATTTCACAGACTTTCTTCTTGGATCGACGACACGATAATGCCCAATAGCTCAATGTCCAGTGGTTGACAGGCAAGATGCAGGTCGGGGTCGCTAGGCTTATACTTTGCATCAACCTATGCATCTGTTAATTTTCTGTAGGCTAGCAAAACTTGGGTTGTAGGCTTACACTACTGGATGGACCGCCGCAGCCCTGATTTCTCTCAGACCGTCCCGAGGCCGGTGGTGGGAGAAACTCTCTGAAGCTTTTTCTGGCAATCATCTTCAATTGAATGTAAAAACTGCTCCTTTTGGGCTCAGGGTGTAAAGCAAAATACCTCGTCGGGCAACAGCCGTATATGTAATGAACTGAGCTTCCGGGGACCCTTCGTGTGCTCCTAGGAACGTGCCTGGCCCTTCTAAATGTACCACTGCTCCTGTGATACAAAAAGTAGATAAAGGTCATTGGCTTGCCTGGTCCGCATGCGACTACAAGCTGCCTTAAGAGAAAGTGGTCTACGTCGCTCTGCCAACGAGAGTACTACACAGGAACTAAATCCGATTCGACTATTTAACCAGTTTGAGGAGGTTCTGGTTTTGCAAAAGGACCGCCGTCGACGGTCAGTAGCCTCATCGCCAGAAATGAGCCCTTGTGAGGCATAACATAGAAGAGGCCGTAGCAGGCCGTAACAACGGAGGATAATATGTAAGTCGAGAACTTGGTCGGAATATTCTCTATAACTGTGCATTGAAGGCACTGACAACGGAGATGGTAGTAAAGTTATTTTAGGCCGCGTCTTAGCACTGGAGGGGTAGCTCTGTCTCTGGTCAGCACGATTTGGCGCGATTCTCCCCTTGCCTCAACAGACACGTCAACGGCAATCTAAACAATCTATGGCGGGCTATTGCAACCACTTCTTCTCTGAGAAGCATTATTTTGCGTGGGTTATCAGCACTTTAGGGAGCTGTCTGTACTACAAAAAACAAGAGCTCTGTACAGGTCTTATTAGGCTCCAATCAGCTAGGTTTAACTCGATGTTATGGATCCAGTCCAAACGGTATTTGATGTCCTCTCCTCCGATGGAAAGACATGTCTTCGGCTGGACAGGTACCAGATTAACTTGCTTTAATTGAGCCATCTCTGTGAAGATCTATACTCAGCCAAATAGATCTATGCATCGACAAATCTAATTCTGCCTTCTACAGCAGGATTCACAACAGGCAGTGAGTCTGACGAGCTGTGTCCTACGACAGTCAGATTCCGGGCTCGCTCAATGCCCAAGGCATGCGAACTACTATCGCCCCGGTGCGACTCTTCGCCCTGTCCGAATATATTGAGGAGCAAAGCTGTATCCGTCATCGCCCCTTCCTCGTCGACAATGGTCTCCAGCCGAGGAAACCAAGTGAAGCCGTCGTGTCCCTGCGCGATGAATGAGGGCATCGCGACTGTATATGTACGCCGCGGATCAAGCGGCTCAAGCTTACCGTCTGGTCTTTCCACTTGGATGTCGATAATACGGGATCCCTCAGGCCGGTGCCAGCTCGCTACAATCCTTAGTCCGGAGACTTGAAGGAATCTTCCATCCGTGTGCTTATTCGATACGGAGTTCTCTAGCGATAGACGGATAATCTCGCCGGGCATCTTCTTCACAAGGAGGGCATTCCCAAATGGACAGATATCTTAGGCCGTCAGACTGGCTCTTGTTAGCTGCAGAGGGTCAACATACTGAGTATATCTCTAACCCGTAAGGGCTCGCGCTCTGGGACGGTCGCCCTTAGGATCTTGTCAGAACAGATCGCGCTGCTGTTGAAGAATCCCACGTCGGTCTCGTACAAAGCTCGGACCGCGTCTGCCAGCATGTTGCCCAAATTTGTCTCCTCCTTCCGAGTTGAAAAGTTGCGTCCGTCGACGGGAACAGCCAAATGCAGTAGTGGCTTTTGGACCAGTGCACCCACTCGTTCATGGATGGTGTCCAGCGTTTTGATGATGTTCAGCGGGGGCTGTGGCACTGCTACGGCAGCTTGGATATCGGTGTATTGCCGTACTTTGACTGTCAGTTTTGACACAGCGACTACTTGATTAATCACCCACATTTCACTGTTGATCCTATCACTGCTCCGTTCCCATCTCTCCAGACGATGAGCCGTATCAACGACAACGCTCTCCAGTCAGTCCCGCTTTTCACCAGCCTAATGTCACCCTCAGCATCAGGGACCATCCCGTTCACCTCGACGTCGGAGACTTTGCATCCTTGTTCAACATTCTCCGCTTTGACGTCGGTATCGCCGGCAAACCGTCGAATCACATCATGATCATGACCACCAAGCAGCAAGTCAATCCTACTATACCCGCTGGCGGTCGCATTAGCAACTAGCATATCCTCCGGAACGCGCATGTGCGTCAGCGCAATAACTAGGTCACATTTCTCACTCAGCCGGAGATAACGAGCCAGACGACGCGCAACCTCCACCGGCGACTCGATTTCACAGGGTGGGAGATCTTCACAGTTCGAGGGCCAGTCACTATTCCCAGCCACGGGTCAGCTGCAGTAGCTAACTCAACAAGGAACAGCTACGTACGTGCCAGCAAGTCCAATGAACCCCACCCTGAGCCCATTCTCCAGCTGTCGCACGATGTATTCCTGCGCAGACCCGAGAAATTTCTTCGTTTCCCCAAGTTGGAGATGAAACGCGTTAGAAAGCACCCAGGGGAACTTCAACCTGCTGGAAAGGTCGACCAATCGCGCATCACCAAAGTCAAAGTCTGGCACTCCCGTCAGCAAAAGCAGAGCAGCGGGTCTATCTAGCCTCGAGATTCACTGCTCTGACCGTGGTTCCCGTAACACCCGATATCAACGCGTATAAGGTCCAGAACCGGACAGATCTGCTCGCCTTTCAAGACACTTGCCTCGAGGGAGGGCGAGAACGCATCTCCGCTGAAGAGAGTCAGGGTTTGGGCTCTTCGGTTGGACGCTGCAAAATTGCGCTGGAGTTGCAAAAACCCTGCAAGCAAACTAGCGGGGGGAATGTGATACTGACGGTGGTAAGATTGAGGTGTTCTTAGACTGCAATATTAGTGAATACTTACAACATCATTGAAATGGACGAACTGGACCTCCTCAGACTGCATTTGGAGTGGCTATATCTCCGGCGTGAACTTGCAAAGGCTGACCAGCAGGTTATGGTCGACATCAAAGGAAACTTCACGGGCCTCTGTCAGCGTCGCATTCGTGTTGGCAGCCTCGATCAATACGAGATGTGGGGTCCTATTGAGTCAGAAATCCTCTCCTTTGCCCGTAACCGCCACCCGAACTCGACACTTTTCGGAGCGGATAAAAATGTCTCTTCACATCGAATTAAAATGCATAGAACTTTGCTTTCGAGTCTTCGCCGTGGGTCGCCGTGGGTCGCCGCGTGTTGAAATCGAAATAGAGATTAACCATAGTACACAGTAGTAGTAATTGTTGTTGATTCGTACCCCAACTCGCCATAGATTGGATGCTAGATCACGTGATCTCCATGCTCTAATGCAGTTATGCTCTATTGGGAGGCGATAGCCTATTATTAGGCTGCTAATCAGGCAGCGTGAAGGCAGTTACTATAAATAGCTGTACCTGCCGCCCTGATAGTTACTGAATTAACACACTTGTACAGCATAGCCATTGGATACTGTAGTGCTTATTGTAATGGTGATTAAGATCATAGGGTTACCTCCTGAGCGAGCTATCAAATCCTATCGTAAGCAGCCTTCCGATGAATAGGCTTAGTCTGATGACCCTCACAAAGGTATGATTCCCTGTGGTAGTTTTAAAATCGGGCCTATTTTCTCTAGGATATCATCCTTCCGGTACGCTTCACGTGAATAAATCAATCAATCAATCAATAAAATGCTAACGAACAGCGTAGGCTAATGCAAAGCATAGGCTAATGAACAGCGTAGGCCATCTGATATTCATGCATAGTGTATGTTAATGAACGGCGTAGGCTAATGAACTCAATCAAGTCACGCCACAATGGAACCACTCGAGCTGAAAGGCTACGAAGACGCCGATGAGATGCGCTAACTCGACAGAGCCCAGGCGAAAGACAGCCCAGCTAAAAGAGGCTAACAAGCGTATCCAGTGCACTTGCCTTCCAGCCATCAACCCTCCTTCCTTCTACTTGATCTCGAGACGCTGGTCAAAACCTTGCGATACAAGTGTGTTGCTGAAGGATATAGCGACAAGGGATGCAGCCTTGCAAGGCTTATGGACTTACTGGCCATTTTTAGACGGCACTCATGAAATATATATCACGAATTAAGAGTTGGAACCACTACAGAGTATGAACCGACTGCAGGGCAGAACTCACCGCAGAGCATAAACTGAGAGTCGGAACCGAAAACAGAGTAAGGAAGAACTGGAGAGAGGGAGAGTTGATGCGGCACCGAAGAGTGTCGCACAGTTCACGGGTTGTTTGCAATTCCCTGTACCCAACGGGCGTCGCGTGCAGCATCAAATGGTTCTGCATGTCTAACCGACGAGCTCGGAGGTTCATTGGTGTAGGTTTCTAATGAGCCCAGATATACGGTGGTTTGCCCACTCTACCTTTCCTTGACTCATTCGATGATGTTGTGCAAGTTAGGGCTCAAAATCCTACAGTCCCCGTTACTGCAAACAAAGAGCTGACAACAACACCATCAATCTCCAAGGACCTGATGATCTTCGATAGCGAAGCCGTCTTCAGGGCTGTCATGATTTCCAGCGGTGGAAAACGTCCCTTTGTGCCTCTCCCATCTCTAGAGGGTTTTGAGCGACAAGTAGCCCCGGGGGAAAGAGCGTCTGCGTCTATGAGTGGGCCATGGAAGCAAGCTATTTCACACGCAATCGCTTTGAATCCCTCGCTTCAATACTGCATAGCGATCTCTTGATGCTGGCCATGCGCTTTTCACCCGGTCGACAATCCAGAGTGGAGCGATGAAAGTCAATAATCAGAGCTCACTTTAGTTCAGAGTTCCAGAGAATATTATCCGAGCGAAGGTCTTGATGCACGACTCCCAAGGCACGAATAAAAAGGTTGGGGTAGAAAATGCGATTACTAGAATCGACTGCACGCTCTCGCATTTACAGTACAGCCCAGTTCTCAAGGATACCAGACGTTTTATGGCATATCGGTACTGGTGGTGGCATCGCGGTGCTGGTGGTTGCATAACTGTGCTGGTGACTAGGTCTTGTTTGAAAATCCCCGCAAGTGACGGCAGCTTCTGTAGAGCCACTACAGTTTTTCACCTTTCTGGGCCCGTTTTCTTTGATCGCTAACACTATTTCTGTCCGAAGTAAATCAGAATCTAGAACAATGTCTATAGCGGTATGGAAAGGGGTGGAAACTTCGCACCCCCAAGGCGCTCCCAGCCTTGATATGCTGTCCTTAACCGGTAGCAATCCACCTGGGGGCGACTCCTTCTTCCCTTACGATCCGATCGGCGCGGAGTTTATCCGGTCGTTCTTTCCAAGCGCCACCGAAGAGGATCCGTGGACATTATAGCGTGCTGGTTGTTCCTCTGTATTCTCCTCTGCTTCGTCATCATCTCTACGTCAAGGCCACGCGCGAGATGTCCCTAGCAGGCCATGGTGGAAGTATCGCCTGTCCCGCTGCTTCTCGGGTCATGACTGGAAGGAAACGAGACGATGGTCCAGAAGACCGTCGCGATGGGCAGTTCTAGTGCGCGAAGGTTAGTCGCAGAAGCTGTGTGTCAGTTACGCAGGAGCAAGTTTTGCGAATAATCATCCAACCAGTAAGGCACCCAAGTGTCAGTACATCTACGAGATCGCAACCGATGAACTTTTGCTATCATGAAGGAGATTGGAAATCTTCCTCCGGTCACAGAATGCAAGACGCACACCACATGTCTCTCGGCTTTGTGTGCGAAAATAATCCTTTATTTCCCCAATATTTGACTGTTGCATATGTGCTTTTTAAAATCTATTTGGTATTTTGTGCGTTCAACCCTGCAGCCAAAATACGGCTTGCCTATCTGGATCGGTAGCCCAATTCTTGATGTCCCTAAGGAGTTCAGTTCGAGTCTCTTGCAGGCATTCTTGATACTCCTCCCCGGTATTTGCGTTATAGTGAGCATCTTCTGCAACCTTGAGCTCCGCCAGGACCATCTTGCCATTTGAGTTCATTGAGCGAGTCAATTACTTCGTCAGTTTTGATCAGCATTCTGTCCGCTCTTTCTAGAAGCTTCTTGCCCTTGTCCCCCTGTTCACGATGGTCCACTATCTTAAGCCATCGGTCCAGATGTCACTCTGCTCTATTAATGGATTCTTGGAGATCGGAAAAGGAATCTCCAGTGATGCTTTTCCAGATCCAGACGGCACGGCGGCGGTCACGAAGTGACTGAACCAGGGCAGCAAACGTTAAAACTGCGACGTATACCTGGACGAGAGCTTTCTCGACCGGTTTATCGGTATTTGGGTCCTTTTGATATTCTTCCTCCACAAAGCTATACCGGGTAAGAATGTCTGCGAGGAAGGCGCAAGATTCCAACCAGGCTACTTTCTGACTGTGATAGTTTTGCGTCATCTAAGAGTCGCTCCCGTTAGTTAATCTTAAACCCTTAAGGGTGAATATGAACATACAGTCAATCCCAAACATACAACTGCCCAGACGCTGGTTGCATGTCCTGTCGGATCAAATGCCACGGCTGCCCGGATAAGGTCCTGGAATCTAAGAACGGCCTTTATGATCTTCCTTGTGGTTTCTTTAATCTTTGACTTTCTTTGGTCGATTTCATATTGGGTCTTCACGGTTTCGACTACCTCGTTCAGTGCCTCAAGACGGTCCTCGACACTGAGATTATTGTTCGCACCCCTGAAATCGATGATGTTGTTGGATTTCGGTATCGATATAGACACGATAAAATGTTGATTTTTGGGGTCGAGGTTATCGAAAGCGCGTTGCCACAGATCTGGTTTTGTGGCAGAGGCGGATATGGAGAGCTCCATCTGCATTTCATAGTTCGGGGGGTAACTTGTCTTTCACTGGTCGTCAGTCGACGGACGGTATGATCACTTGAGATCCATGGATCGATTGGAGCGCCACAGCTAATTGTGGCGTTGCTGCGGAAATGCTTGGCAGGCACCCATGCCACCGTTTTATGAACTGCTGTAGGAATGTGGCGCTAAGCTTTCTTCGCTTTTCCCAGCCACGTCCCGCTCAATAGTGGGCCAGCCCTGAGGTCCCTCAATGCCTCAGCGTACCCTGAATTCCGACTACTGCGTCAAAGGATGGTTGCTGGCCAAACCCTTTCCGCATCGACCCCCACCCTTGGATGGTGGTGTTTCATGGCCAACAGTGTTTCTAGAATGCTATGATCCTTTGAGCGACAGCGGACAGCAGGCTATTGGTCCGCAAGGCACTGGTCATGGTATGCATAGTAACTAGCACAACAGACCAAGGATTTCCGAAAATCTTTCGCGGACTTCGGGTCCCGCTTATCCCAAGATGTCGCCGGCTACGAGGATCCACCTCCCACTTATCCGCGTGGATCTGCATGGGCATTGTGATGTCCTCCTACGCGTTGCGACAAGTCAGCTTCGTGTCCAGCCTCAGAAGCCGGGTCTACGAGAGGCGGACAATCCACGGTTCGCGGCGTTATGAACAGGACACGGGAGATCAACTTGGTCATGCGCCAGGATATAGATCAGCACACGACACTGAGGTCGGCGTCCAGCATCAGAGGCTGATCTCCTTGCACTTCAGGAGCCTCAGACGGTGGAAGTCGAGGTTCGTGGACTGGATCCGCTTGCAGCTCTCCACGATCGGCGACAGGCAGTCGAGCACTCTCAGGTTGACTTTGGGAGCTGCGAAGTGGGCTGCAGCATCACGCCTGCGAGAGGATAGTATTCTCAGAACCAGTTTTGAAATGACTACGTTGATGCTCAAGTTCACTGGGCGGACCAGACGTCCGTGTTCGACCAACCTGTTGGACTCCCCGTGATCATCCACGCGCATGGGCAAACCGCCAAATTATTATACGCTGACTCGTGCAACGGAGCTCGTGGACCTGATCTGCGGGACGATTAAAGGAGCAGATGGGGGAAGGGCTGGCCAGGCAAGTGCTTGATGACCAGCAGGAGCATGTGGCGAGCCGGATTCACTTCACGTCTGCACCAAGAACAACGCGTGACTTCAACCGTGATATATGGGGTCGTGCCTGACACTGACGCCTCAATGAAGGAGGTGAACGTGACCTGGGGCCCAGACATGGTGTTGAACTTCAGGTCACTAGCGTGATTATGATTGGCCCATTAAGCACGCTGAAGAGATGAAAAAGAATCATTAATCAAAGTTCAGACAATGTTTTTTCTTTTGTTAACTACATACTGGCTACATTCACGTCCAGTAGGTGCTACATTGACTTGCTCGTGCCCATTTGTCAAGCATCCGCTGAGTATGTTCTCTCCAGGGGCAGATTGCTCTGTATTGTGCTCTATTCCGGATTGTAGGGTGGGTGTTGGCTGGTTATTGTAAAGTTGAACGGTATATAATTCGCAAACCAGCTTTGCGTTCTCGTTCATGCTCTTCCATCAGTTTCTTGATTTTCCAAAACTTATAGAAGACAGCCAAGGCTAAAGAAGTCGTTGCTGATGACGCCGTCGCTATGACTGTCAGCAGGGCCATAATCGACCAGTTGCCTCCCTTTGAGGTATAGATATTTATAAGTGTGGTGAGAAGTCCAGCGGAGGCGTTCAGCAGGTTTGGCCTATGAAGCGCTGATCAATACCACATCAAAGTAGACTCCTGGAATGATGGTCAAACCCACAGAAATAGTCGGTTTATCAGCCAGAAATAGTTGTGTCTCCATCTGAAAAAGAGGTAGACCATTATGCTTGCTCCTATGCCCAAAAAGGAGCATGCTATTGCTACCAACGGGGGATTTTGGATTGTGCTGAGAATGGCCTTTCCAGCTCGACCATCCTGAAGACCTGATTTCAAGTTCTCAGACTTCTGAAGTGTAGTAAACGTCCCAGGGATGACGAGGTAACCAGCTAACAAGACCCAGCTTGCTAAGCTGGACAAGAAGTTATAAGACCAGTGGATGTTTTCAAGTTCCAAAACCATGAGCATATATTCCGTTTCCACGGTCAGATTGGTGTTGGTATGCCGGATCCCTGGCTTCCTGCCGGTCACAGGTGGACCAACTGTCAGCTTGGACACGTCAGGATCCGTTCCGTCGGCCATTGTAAAGAAGCGAGAAGCTAAAAGCTAGAAGCGAGCAAACCAATTGGAAAGAACACTTAGGGAACATCTGCTGCTATAAACCAAAGCTGATAACTGAAGTGAAGCGCCTTGAAGGTAAATTATTCCTATATTACAGCTAAGGATGGTAAGATGTAACACTACTAATATTCCACTGAGCACTATGCACTCGTCCTATAGCGGCTGAACTAATTACAAGCTGTTATGTGCTGTTTAAGCCTCCACCCAAACATTCAATTGACCATACCTTAGTTTCATGTATGGAAAGGTAAAACCACTAGGCTAAGAAGGGAGCTTCTGTGCACTTCAGATGATACAAGTACATTAGTCCCAGGTTTTCATATCATAAAGCATAGCAAAATTGTGCTTGTCTATTAATTACAGCTTCCGTCCTGCTTCTGCTCTTTCCCTGTTCATTAGACAACGATACATAGATTCGCAGGCATGATCGATGTGATTATGACTCTCAGCCGAGGTACGTATTCTTTTCTCTGTAGTCCATTTTAAGTTGCTCATGATTCTAGGGCCACCGGAGGTGGATCACCGGCACTCAAGTCCTCAAAGGTATTGTCAGAGCGACTATGATCGTATAATGAGCTGGAAAATTGCAGTTTTATTTCTGTTTATAGCAATTTTCTTATGGATAAGAAATTTTCCTAGATCCTGATTTCTAATTTTCGACACATAAATTTACTGAGCACGAGGAAACGCTCGTCCGGCTTTGGTAGATTCCTAGAATGGTGTATGGTAGGAGGCGTCGTTACGGATGGAGTCTAGCTAAAGGACGGAGAGGGGTTGCGTAGATGTACAATACAGTACGGTGACGTGGGCCTATAGCCGCAGATTATCAGATATTTTAGGCACTGGTCTTTCTGTTGTATTTTAGAGACTTGGAAATGTGTATTACTATGAATGTTACTCCTTGGCACTTGTCCAAGATAGGGTGTACGATGTCATAAAATACCTGATTGGGTGTCAGGCCTGTACGCTAGGGAGGCACAAAGAGTGGGTGTACGGCCGAAATTACCAGAGTGTAGGGGCCATATTCTGGAGTGCTATTCCAAGGATCAGGGGCCGGCATCATGTAGTCTTTGTATTATCATAACATGTCTGGAAAGTTTAGCCAATTGCAGAAATCAATCGTTATGGTAAACAGTCTAGTATTTCAGCAGTGTTAGTATATTAAATTAAAACTTACATGTTTCAACTACATCAGTGAATGGCCTCTATCAGAACATGTATATTTATTGCAGGTCTCCCGTGGACTTAGGTGTCATAATGTACACGACAACTACCAGTCCTGGACTTTGCGACTCCTCGCCTTCTCAGAAATGGTTTCAATCCACCTTTTACGTTGGATCTTTACTCACGCCAGTGAACGAGCACAAGACCCTTGGTCCACAATTTTCGCAAAAGAGGACTGGCTTAATAAAGTGACAGAATTAGGCGGTCGGCCTCTCTTAGTCGGTTCTCAGCTTAGCGATCTCTGTTCCTCTAGAAGAAAGAGAGCTCATGTGATACTCCTCTCGAACTTTGAGCGAGATGAAGCGCCAAGCGAATCACTGAAACAACTCTTCTTCAATTGCTTAAAAGAGGGATATACACATACGCAGCGTCAAAAAAACTGGGGGTATGATGAGATCAAAGTTGGAAACATCACAGTGGATGTCACACAAGCTCTGCACGGAGGTGCATGGTTGGAAATTAGGGCAAGGCGCATTAAGCAACTTTTCATCTTTGAGCACAAATTCGTGCGATCACAATATTGTTTCTTTCATGAGAGAGAGATTAAAGCTCTACAACCGCAGCATTTTATCGTCCAACACAAAGAGACCATCGCAACAAAGAGCGACTTTTATCGTTTTGGGGCGACCTTAGAAATTCCTGGCACGAAAGGGATGCTTGTCTTGGTGGATCGGGGCGAATTTTGACAGAGTATCAGCTATTGCGCAATGGATTAGATGCAACTGATTTTGATACAGAGTTATGCAAAATTATTTGATTGTCGACTAAAAAAAGGCATATTCCCCTTTGTCTCCATTCGAAGTAGAGATTACAGTAGGAGGATCCATTTAAAAAAAGAAGTATAGAATATTCAGAAGGTTAATATAAGTTCTCCTGCTACAGACCCTGACAGGTTCATCCAAGGTTCGGTGGGAGGGTCACCGACTCATCGCCCCTCATTTCTCGGTTAGCTACAGATTTATCCCCGCGTTGTCCCGCATGGCTGCTTGTGATTGGTCAGTAGCACTGCCCATATCATATCCTTCCGATTCAGCCGCGCCAACACATCACAGTAAGGCTTCCCACGGTGTATGTCAAAGCATTCTCGCCTTCCCCATGTTGCCTACTCGTAAGGACTCCTAGTGTGCAGACTTTCGACATTTGAACTATCTGGAACTTGATCCGAATGTTAACGAAGATGCCACAGTGGTTGAAGGAGATAAGACATGCTTTCCATCGACCCAAGTCACCCCAACCGCTACAACCTGAGAGTCAAGCCGGGCGAGCGTCCGTAGATTCACCAGCGGTCCCAACAGCCCCAGCCAAACAACATGACGGAGCCGACAGTCAAGGCCCTTCTCTACATTGCGACCTTTGGAAATCTGCCTATGATCAGCTAAACCCAGAGGAGCGGGATATCTTGTCGCAAGTACAAGTTACTACCCGACGAGTAAACAATGACGAGAGCCGCTCCCAAACTGTGGTGATCATCGATGATGTTATTCAGATAACAGAGGAGCAATACAAGGAGTATCAGCAAAAAGGCATGAAGGTCCGAAGGTCAGAAGGAAAAGATATCGACCTTCGAAAGCTCTCCCGAAAGATTCTGAATGCTGCCTTGTCCTTCAAAGACGTCGTGAACACAGTCGTGTCTTTCGACCCTACCCATCATGCTGCAAGTGCATGGGCCGTCATCTCCCTTTGTTTGAGCGTTAGGACCACCAAATCGTAATCTTCTCGAAGGACACTAATCGATTCAAAATACAGATGACACAAAACCGACTAGACATGCAAGAAGCTTTATTTGAATCCTCCGAATTCCTCGCGGAAGTCCTTATCGAATGCGCCTATATTGAAACCACCTTCTACCAGAATGAACCCATTGCAAAATCGAAGATAAACAGTGCGACTGTCGGGATTTATAAAGCAATTCTTCGATATGCAGCGGAAGTGCTGACCGTTCAGAACGCTGGTGTCGGAAGGAAGATACTCTACAGTGTTACTCCGATAACCGATCAACGGCTTACGGAACTGCGATCTTCTGTTGAGATTGAATGGCAGAAGCTCTGTCAGTTAGTGCAGTTCGACACACTAGATAAAGTGCTCCAAAATGGCAAACGAGCAGAACTTTATTTGGCCAGAATTGACGACGAGGTGACCAAGATTCTACGGGCTCTCCAGAACTTCAGCTTGCCTATTGCAGAAGGAGCATTGTATGATTCATACGAGAATCAGCGTGGAGAGAAATGTCTACCGGGCACCAGACGCCATCTTCTTCAACAGATTACAGGCTGGGTTGAGACATCAAGCAAATGCATATTTTGGCTAAACGGCATGGCAGGAACTGGAAAGTCTACTATCTCCCGGACGGTCGCAGATTTGTTTAAAGAAACAGGCCAATTAGGGGCAAGTTTCTTTTTTAAAAGAGGTGAAGCGGACCGTGGTAATGCGAGGAGATTCGTCTCAACTATTGCAAAGCAATTAATGAACAATAACCGACAATTGGCTCCCAGAATCGCAAAAGCGATTCAGGATGATGCAGACTTGCCAACAAAAGCTCTCCCTCAGCAATTTGAGAAACCTCTTCTCCAGCCACTGAGCGAAGGGGAGCAACATGAGACTACATCCGTGATTGTAATAGACGCATTAGATGAGTGCAATGATGACGACATTGAGGTTTTACTGAAACTTTTGCCTCGGCTGCAGGAATCCAAATCCATTCGCCTCCGGATATTCCTGACAAGCCGGCCTGAGCTTTCAATCCGCGAAGGTTTCGAACAAATCCGAGACCATCAAGATATTGTGCTCCAAGAAGTCCCCAGTATTGAGAATGACATCCGCCTCTTCTTACAACATCGATTTTCTGAAATAAAGGAGAAGCGGAAAGTCCCCGGAGATTGGCCTGCATATGAGACGATGGAAACCTTAGTCAAAATGGCTGTTCCTCTGTTCATCTTCGCAGCCACAATATGCCGCTTCGTCGAAGAGAGGTATAAAGTTCCAGAGCATCAGCTTAATATAATTCTCAGAAATCCGGATATAACGGCATCGTCTGGAATAGAGAGCATATACCTGCCAATATTGATAGACTGCGTTGAGAACTGTCCAGACCTCAAGGAAGACTTTCACAAGATAGTGGGTGTCATCATTCTCCTTGCTAACCCCCTGTCGGTGATTGCTCTTTCAGAGTTTATTGGTATGGAAGAAAGAACAATCACGGCTCGATTGGACGCATTCCACTCGGTCCTCGTCGTTCCAGCAGATTCCGGTACACCGGTCCGCATTCTGCACCTATCATTCCGAGAATTCCTCGTCAACACAGAAGAGGAAGACTTCCGTGTGAATGAGAAAGTGACCCACGGACAAATACTGTCACATTGCTTGAGGGTTATGAGGTCTGGGCTTAAACATAACTTGTGCGAGCTGCCCGGTTATGGGACCCTGCGGGAAGATATTGCGAGTCAAGTCATTCATCAACATATTCCGCAGGCTCTGCAGTATTCGTGCCGCTACTGGATGTATCATTTGGAGCAGGCCGGGACCGAAACAGTGGAGAGAGACATATTCTCTTTCCTGAAGGAGCATTTCATCCACTGGCTAGAGGCAATGGCCTTGATGGGACTTGCATCAGAGACTGTTGGTATTGTCAATACTCTTCAGTCAATGTTGGTGGTAAGTTCGTACCTCAACTGCTCTAGACCTAGCTCTCCAAAGCGATTAACGCAATGCAGAACAAAGCCAATGTAGAAGTGTTTGAATTCTTACAGGACGCTTATCGATTTCTTTTGAAAAACATGCAAATTATCAACATGGCTCCGCTTCAAATCTATTGTTCTGGACTCGCGTTCTCTCCAAGAGACAGTATTATTAGAAGAATCTTCAACAACCAACGACCTAATTGGATGCCTGCCTTGCCGCAAATGCAGAAGTTATGGAGCAACCAGTTGCAAACCCTAGAGGGCCATTCCAGTTGGGTGCCGTCAGTGGCCTTCTCGCCGGATGGCCAGAGGATTGTGTCAGGATCTGGAGATAACACTATCAAGCTCTGGGATGCCCAGACCGGCTTGGAGCTGCGAACCCTGGAGGGCCATACTAAATTAGTGAACTCAGTGGCCTCACACCGGATGGCCATAGGATTGTGTCAGGGTCTTATGATAACACTATCAAACTCTGGGATGCCCAGACTGGCTCAGAGCTACAAACCCTGGAGGGCCATTCCAGTGCAGTTCGCGCTGTGGCCTTCTCACCGGATGGCCAGAGGATTGTGTCAGGATCCAACGATAACACCAGTAAACTCTGGGATGCGCAGACCGGCTTAGAGCTGCGAACCCTGGAGGGCCATTCCAACTATGTGGGGTCAGTGGCCTTCTCGCCGGATGGCCAGAGGATTGTGTCAGGATCTGATGATAACACTATCAAACTCTGGGATGCGCAGACTGGCTCAGAGCTGCGAACCCTGGAGGGACATACTAATTCGGTGAGTTCAGTGGCCTTCTCGCCGGATGGCCAGAGGATCGCGTCAGGAGTTGATAACACCATCACACTATGGGACGCCCAGACCGGCTCAGAGCTGCGAACACTGGAGGGCCATACCCATTTGGTTTGGTCAGTGGCCTTCTCGCCAGACGGACAGAGGATTGTATCAGGATCTGGTGATAATACTGTCAAACTCTGGGATGCCCAGGCTGGCTCAGAGCTGCGAACCCTGGAGGGCCATACTAAAATGGTGTACTCAGTATCCTTCTCGCCGGATGGCCATAGGATCGTGTCAGGGTCTAGTGATAATACCATCAAGCTCTGGGATGCTCAGATTGGCTCAGAGCTGCGAACACTAGAGGGCCATACTAACTGGGTGAACTCAGTGACCTTCTCGCCAGATAGCCAGAGGGTTGTGTCAGGATCTTATGATAACACTATCAAACTCTGGGATGCGCAGACTGGCTCAGAGCTGCGAACCCTGGAGGGCCATACTAATCGAGTGAACTCAGTGGCCTTCTCACCGGATGGCCAGAGGATCGTGTCAGGATCTGGAGATAACACCATCAAATTCTGGGATGCCCAGACCAGCTCGGCGCTGCAAACCCTGGAGGGCCATACTAATGCAGTGTACTCAGTATCCTTCTCACCGGATGGCCATAGGATCGTGTCAGGATCTAGTGATAATACCATCAAGCTCTGGGACGCTCAGATTGGCTCGGAGCTGCGAACCCTTGAGGGCCATACCTCTTTTATTTGGTCAGTGGCCTTCTCGCCGGATGGCCAGAGGATTGTGTCAGGATCCAACGATAACACTATCAAACTCTGGGATGCGCAGACCGGCTCAGAGCTGCGAACCCTGGAGGGCCATTCCAGTTCGACTTCAAATGTGTCATCAGGTAAGACCCAGATGAAGTACGAACAAGGCTCCCAGATATCAGTTGAAAACTCTTGGGTATGTTTGAGAGGTGAACGGTTATTATGGCTTTCTCCTGAACTTCGTGAACCTGTTTGTTATGATATCAGAAATTATACACTGGTGCTTGGGTATCCCGACGGTCGTGTCCTTATTATTAGGTTTTGTGCCCCTTCCAATTGAATCCAATTTTAATCACACAATCTTATCTCCTCATTTTTCTAATCACTCTGTAAAACCTCGGGTAACTGAGCCTTATATTTTGATTTTCATGGTCTAGAAGTTCTAGCCACTTCAATCGGTGGCGGGGAAGCCATCCATCGGATGATGGACAACCTGTACAACAGACTTCATTGCGACTGATGCTCAAGGATTTCGCAACAGAGGAGTTGACTCAGAACTACCAGAATCTCAACCAAGAAATTATGATCTCCTCAGAGGACTTGTGTGGATCCCTTGCAGACGCAGAGGAAAGACAGACAGCACAAGAACGACAGACTGGTTCTGTGAATCGCCTCTCGCCGGGAGTACGGAAACGTCGTCGTTCTGAAACTCCTGATGAAGTCAGCTCAGAGGTGGAAGCAGATAATATAAGAAAGCGAAGTCGTTCTGAAAGTGATTATGCCCCAAGCTCCCCATCTGCGGACTCGAATAGTTGAACTCAGAAATTTTTGAGCCCGGCTTTTGGAGCTCCTCATATGAGCCCAATGGAAGAGCGCGGTGTCTTTCTCCAGGCAATCTGCGCATATACTCTTGGGACGGGTTGTTCTTACCTTAGCTCCGCAGCTGTCAACCATGTCAGGCATCCGTGAAGCAGTCTAGATTGCTCTGATGAAATAGACTAGCTGAGAACTCTCCAATCGATGGTCGCTGCTCCACGAGTAACCTGCTCCCGAAGCTTCGCCTTGCTCATCCAGGAAGTATACAAATATGTACCCTCGTGCCATGGGAGACTGTATCCTGGATAGAGTGCATAGCCACAGTCTTTCGTTCTTGTTGAAAACGTGCTAAGAAGTTGGGCTGTCGCACCCCCTTGAGGGAGGCTGCTTACTTTGTGCTGTAAGTGTACGTCATATGATTCTGAATGTTTTTAGATATTTGACGGACTAAGTTCTCAAAGACCGTCGTCATCTGCTACTTCTATAGTAGGATTACATGCATGGCTCAGATGAATCCTCTTGAGATCTGATAAAGTCTCGTGGAATCTCCTTAATTATCGTATTTTACGTGTACTTCCTCAGATGCTCTACACTGCTAGGCCAAGAAGGTGCCCAGGCAGCCCTGTTAGTCTACTCCGTAGTGGGCGGTATTATAGCAAGCAAGCATGCTATTAAGTTTCTCAGTGCTTATTTTCGGTACATGACGTCATCCCGAGATTAATCGCTTAGGCAATGCAAAACGTGAAAGTAATTCGAGGAGTCTTCTGATACTGCTCTTGCCATAGATGAGCAGCTCAAGTCTTGGGCGATTCTCAGTAGTTCTGCTGGTATGACGCAAAGGATGAGCCGCCTGGGGATTGATCGATATTTTATGATCAGGCTTCACAACTCTGTTTCAGTACGTCCCATTGCTGGTATCGAAAAGAATAATCCAATACCTGGGTAAGTTAAAAGTAGTTTTACTATGTACGGAACTTCTTAGACTTTCCCAATTATCTTACCTGCACAATGTAATGGACATCCCATGTTCCCGACGGGCATAAGGTGGGTGGGGGCGTTTCTCGTTGCCGCTACACAAGGCACCTCTTGTTATTTTTCGGTGTATTACAATCACTAGCTGTAGTACCCACCTGGTGTGTAAATTTACTGCTGACTATCATCAGACCATGGCATAGAATTCGTCTGGTAAAGAACGGAAATAGTCTTGAATTACCAGGAATAATACAGCAGATGAATCATGCACCAGTACCACTATTACTATAACTTTTGTAATAAATTTCCTAGCAAGCTGAAGCTGCAGCTCCTCTACCCTCTCTACTTTTAACTTTTGACTTGTTCTAGTAGCTATGTATGACGAGCGCATCAGTAACTGTTTTAATAACTTCCATCTAATTTGAGGGCTAATATTACTTGGGACCTTGCTAACCCCAAGGATGACAATTCCAAACCTTCGGCTAGAGTTATGTTAGCGACGCAGGAGCAAGCTCAGTCGCAACCAAGACAAAAATTTAGGACCTGCATAGCTGTGTACACATGAGAAGAGTGGGTATTCTCTCATTTACAGACACAGAGCTTAACGAAACTTTCTAAGAGGGTGGTCCTGTCCCAGCTAAGCAACACGGTCCCGTTGTTAACTACTGACGAGAATAGTCCATCCCAGCTGGGCGTTGGTAGCCTAAATCGTTTGCTGAGCGCTCTTGTAGCTCTTTCTCGTGCTGAATTAAAGCACAAGAGGCACAACAGAAAGAGCTTAAGCAGTCTCCGCAACCAGAACCTTTTATATGCAGCTTAGTTCGTATAGTAGCTCGTTGGAGAGCCAGGGGGACCCAGTGGAAGCCACAACAAGACAGTATCAAAAACAGACAGCACTAAGGTCCCATCATAATTAGCTTCAATTTCCAATAAGTCACATAGGTAACCCACGTCTCTATTGCAGCTCGAAGGCCTCAATCCTGGGTTGTTAAGCTGAGATTGAACCTTCGCGAATAAGCCGCATGGGCAGCAGCAACCATACAGACCTGAATCCATCAGCAGAAACGATCACGGCAGGACATACCACACACATACTTGTTCCCATTGGGGAGCAACAGCCCCAGAAAGAGATGCTCCAATCCACATCAGGAAGTGCCTTTGATGACATTTTGTCAATGAGCTATAGGTCAGCAAACGATGAATGAACTATCATTCCAGGCATACCAAGCAGCAGAACCCTAACTATATATGTTCTAAACGTACGGAAACCAGCAACAGGCGGTCACTAGTGGTATTCTTCTGTTCATGTTTTTGCTATCCATGATGACCACATCAGCCATGCTACTATCACTGGCGTATCTAGTGCAGGGGTTAAAATTACACAGAGAGCTGTATTTTACGTGCAAGATGCTATGGCACTCCTTCACTAGTATGCTGCTGTGTAGTCCTGGCTCCCTAAAGAATTACTATCTTACAACCTTAGGCGCTGAACTCTGTATTATGTGTACCTGGATGCGGCCATGGGTTGACAATAAGAGATGATGATGCTGACCATCATAGTAGCGGTGTGAGCATCTCTATTTACCATTGCTTCTTAGTGTGGGAGTGGTTCATAATGCCAACTGTGTTACTTCCGTCTTCAGCTGCACCATTTGCGCCACGTTGCTCGCCTCCTGTGGTTTTAAGCTCTACTATTGAACCCTGGTTGACCGCAACGTTAAAGCGTGTCTGCAAGGCAAAGGGGCCCCTAAAGAATGTCACGCAGCATACAAAATGTCTGAAGGGGATCTTGTCTCGGCAAAGTGCTATCTGGACTCTATGCTCCATGATGTTTCCAATGGTTCCACAGGCACTGGATGTGGGACTGCAGTACCAGACGATTCATATCGAAGCGTATGTCGTGTATGTCGACATGGCTTACGCAAATGCGGTTGCCTTCAAGCTGACCCCGGAGACCATCAACACTCTGGTTAAGTTCCATCGGGATGTCTACTCTGTGTATGCTTGGCTCAGCACATGGGAATGGAGTGAGAAGGAAAACCAGCTGAGGAACCTACAGGAACAGTTCATCCAGGATGTTAACAGGTTTATCTTTTATACTGATGCTCTTGCTCTTGAAGGAATAGATGAGGATGGTGCGGGTGAGCTACTCGGAGGCAGAAGTGACGTAGCTAAGGCAAAGGTCAAGAGCCTCTTTATCCCGTTACAGCCTCCATATTCTGAAGCACTAAGGGTTTTGCATGGTCATTAGCTTAAATGCGATGCACAATCCCTTCTTAATATCATCCTACTATCAGCAGCGATGGACACCACACAATGATGCTGAACACCTGCCACATGGAGAGTTACATAGACGCTCATAATGCTACCCGGAAGGCATATACGGACTTATTCAGCGTGGCCAGCTACTCTGTTAGGTTTTTGTCATTCAATTTCTTCAGTGGTCGCGAGAACCAAAGATTCCAATGCCCAGCTGTCCTCTTCAGTAGGAATTATAGTTGCACCATTTCTAAAGTGACGATTCCTGGTTACTTATTTTTGTTGTATATTTACACTTTGCCCTTGCATTTCCCATAGCCGTATCGGCATATACTCCTATTTTTGACCCTCTGTTCGACCGAGCTGAAAGCGTCGCCAGTCTATATGGTCGCCGCAAAAGGCAGCTGATTGCAGACTTAGATGGTTTAGACTGTATCTGTAGATAAGCTTGCCCGCAGGAACTTCCAAGCCCATAGCAAGTCAACGACCAGAATTTCCACGAAGGAGAACACTAAGCTACCTCCAAAAACCAGGCTATGGTAAGTCCACGCGTTTGCTGAATCGAGATCGGTTATCTGACAGGCAACAGCCCATGGAAGAACATAAAAGATGTTCGAAACGAGAGACTGGCCTAAGTACCAGGATGTGCGACTTGCTAGCAGTATTGTCGCCAGTTGGGTCGACACAGCGTAGAGAATATAACACCTCAACGTCGTTCAGCCTAATGAGACTTAAACGAGAGTGTTGCCAGACATACCAGTCTATTGTTTGCCACATACGTGCCGCAATCTTGGAAACAGCTTCCGATTTGGAGAGAAAAAAAGCGAACGTTTCACAGCCGAATATCGACAAGAACATGTATAGAGGGATCTCGATAGCAAGAGCTACTGCCGCGGAGGGAATCGCTGGCCGTATCACCACTTAAAAGAATGAGCCACATCCTATTGACTGCATGTAGACCGAGGGGGTTGAGCCACTTGCCGTAGAGGTTTGTTGAGGACCGACGCTGGCCACCCAGATGCTTCAATTCCCCCCAACTATGACCAACAAAAGCCAATGAGGTAGCTTCCAACGCTTGGACTGGAACCATCACTAAACCCCACCGGATTGTCGTGAATACTCCCCACGCTGTGGCGTAGTCTTCTGATAGGGCGACAATCCCAGCCACTAACCATAGATATAGTGCATTCCGGATTGCCGACTCTAGGAAAGTGATAAAGCCGGGTCGAAGAAGAACCAGAAATTTTCGCAATGAAGGCATATTTCGAGCATGCCAGGAGTACCCACTTCCCTTGATTTGTGTGGCAGTATAGAAGTAGAACAGCCCAGTGACTGCTGCAAGTATATCGCAGCTGAGGCGTATACCGGCCTGCATGTTTATATTCGCTGTCCAGCCGCCGACATGGTATTTTGAAATAATCAGGAGATCCAGAAGAATGTTCATAAGGGCCTTGACAGAGCAGATCACAAGTGGAACATCAGGCTTATCCAGCGCCCTTGTGGCGTTAGAAACGGCAACTTCAATGGCAGAGCTCGAAGCTGAGAAGGCGCTAATGCGTATGTAAGTTATGCTAGCCATCTGAATATTATGCGGGACAAAAGTCGCTGAGAAGGCTTTCGCTGCACTTGCAATGATGATGCTCGTGATGATCCCAAGAGTAGTCTGAAAGAGTATGAGTGTATGCGCTAACCCCAGACGAATCGAGAGATTGAGTCCTTTTATCCGCAATGGTTACCCATACTGCACGAGGAAGACCTTCATTCAGGGCTTCGGTAATGGTGCTGATATAAGTGTAGACGTTAGTTATGACGACTAGGGAGGAGTCTATGTTGGCAACCCATAACTTCACAAGTGTGCTATATAATGCTGGAAGGATGAATGCGCCTGTATTAAACAGCAACGTCCCAGGTTGAGGCTGTAAGTTAGACCAGGAATTCTCGTGGTATTGTAAGTACGCTCTGACAGTCATTTCTGGTCTCGCGCATACATGCTCCAGCGATGACGATTGCCAATGGTAGTCCATCCAACTATTTAGCAAGGTCCGTGGCATCTGCATAAACAGTACCACACCCCAAGTATATCGGACAAGTCAGTTACTCGATCAATATCTTTGTCATCAGCTGGGTGGCATCCTTTGCCACGGGTTTCTGGACCGGGAACAACTTCCCGAGTTCAGTTAAACTCCCACGCCTTCCTTTTGTAAAGATACTTGAAATAGAGGAAGTCACAAAACTAACATTAATTGACATTGATTAATTCCGGAATCCTATAAAAGAAATCCGGCCTGACGCATGTCCTAAACAAAGTATGTTGGATTTAGTCGCTGAACAAAAAGGCCTGGCTTCAGGCGGCAGCCATAAGACTTTTTTCCCGTTTACAGCAATCCATTCACTCTCTAGAGATATCTGGGGGTCCATATTGGGCGAAGTAGGGGTAGGGTTGCCACGGCTGGATTGAATCTTGATCGATCCTAGGGAAGTACGGAGATAGGAGCTATCTTGCGAAAACTCGAGCTTTGTGACTACACCAGTAGTGCTTAAGAATTCCTGGAGAGCTCTCCTGCCCGGATCCCAGAGCCGTACTGTCTTATCTTGCGAGCCGGACGCCAGCAGCCGGCCATCGGGTGAGAAGGCCACAGTCCAGACTGAGTCTGTATGGCCCTCAAGCGTCTGCTGGAGAGCGCCCGTGGCCGGATCCCAGAGCCGTACTGTCTTATCTTCTGAGCCAGACGCTAGCAGCCGCCCATCAGGTGAGAAGGCTACGGACCAAACCTGATATGTATGGCCCTCGAGCGTCTGCTGAAGAGCGCCTGTGGGTGGATCCCAGAGCCGTACTGTTCCATCTACTGAGCCAGACGCCAGCAGCTGCCCATCAGGTGAGAAGGCCACGGACCCAACCGAGCCTATATGGCCCTTAAGTGTCTGCTGGAGAGCACCTGTGGCCGGATCCCAGAGCCGTACTGTTTTATCTTGCGAGCCGGACGCCAGCAGCCGGCCATCAGGTGAGAAGGCCACAGTCTCAACCGAGCCTGTATGGTCCTTGAGCGTCTGCTGGAGAGTGCTTGTGGCTGGATCCCAGAGCTGTACTATGTTATCGTCCGAGCCGGACGCCAGCAGCCGGCCATTGGGTGAGAAGGCCACGGTCCAGACCAAGCCTGTATGGCCCTCGGGCGTCTGCTGGAGAGCACCTGTGGCCGGATCCCAGAGCCGTACCGTCTTATCTAACGAGCCGGACGCCAGCAGCCGGCCATCGGGTGAGAAGGTCACAGACCTGACCCAGCTTGCATGGCCCTCGAGCGTCTGCTGGAGAGCACCTGTGGCCGGATCCCAGAGCCGTACTGTCTTATCTTGCGAGCCGGACGCCAGCAGCCGGCCATCGGGTGAGAAGGCCACGGACCAGACCAAGCCTGTATGGTCCTCGAGCGTCTGCTGGAGAACGCCCGTGGCCGGATCCCAGAGCCGTACTGTCTTATCTCGAGAGCCGGACGCCAGCAGCCGGCCATTGGGTGAGAAGGCCACAGTCTCGACCGAGCCTGTATGGTCCTCGAGTGTCTGCTGGAGAACGCCCGTGGCCGGATCCCAGAGCCGTACTGTCTTATCTTGAGAGCTGGACGCCAACAGCCGCCCATCAGGTGAGAGGGCCACGGACCCAACCGAGCCTATATGGCCCTTAAGTGTCTGCTGGAGAGCACCTGTGGCTGGATCCCAGAGTCGTACTATTTTATCTTGCGAGCCAGACGCCAGCAGCCGGCCATCAGGTGAGAAAACTACAGACCCAACCAAATCCATATGGCCCTCAAGCGTCTGCTGGAGAGCACCTGTGGCTAGATCCCAGAGCCGTACTGTTTTATCTTGCGAGCCGGACGCCAGCAGCCGGCTATCAGGTGAGAAGGCCACAGTCTTAACCAAGTCTATATGGCCCTCAAGCATCTGCTGGAGAGCGCCTGTGGCCGGATCCCAAAGCCGTACTGTCTTATCTTGCGAGCCAGACGCCAGCAGCCGGCCATTAGGTGAGAAGGCCAGGGACTCAACCGAGTCTGTATGGCCCTCAAGCGTCTGCAAGTCTGCACTCCAATTCTCATGAATTTGTGGGAACTGGCAAATCCAACTAGGAAGCTCAGATTGGAACTTTTCACGGATTATTGCCGTCCGAGGTGCAAATACCAACCCTGCATAATAGATTTGGAGTGGTGCTTGATCGGCTATCTGGCGATTTTTCAGAACAAAACGCTTTGCGTCATGTAGAAAGTCGGCCAGACTAGAACTGTCATTATGGTCCTATCTTTATTAGTTTGACTCGTGGACAGCCGTCTACCATATACTTACGGACACCATCGCTCGGAGAATGTCGAGCATACCCATCATTTCTGATATAAGACCCAGCAGGCTCATCGCTTCCATCCAGTGAAGAAAATGCTTCTGGAGGAACAGCCGCACCTCTTCTATGTCAGAAGATAAAGCGTGGCTATTTTTTAGATGATGTGTCCAGTAGCGACAGGAGTATTGCAGCTCCGATGGTAGATACTGGCGGATATACATAGAGTCGATATCTGCCCGACGCACTCCAGGGTCTGCTAGATTGCAGATATCTCTCCGTAGAAGACGCCGCATAGTTCTCAGGCAGGACTTTGCAACGTCTTTGTGCTTGGTTGGCGCATCCACATGAAATTTGGTTGTAGTCTGGACCAAAAATTCCGGAAATGAGAGATGTAGAATCCTAACAGGCTGGTTTTCGTCGCTGGGGATGCTAAGGACCGACCGAAAGGAATCCAAGCGATTGCTGATCCGGTCCACTTCTATCCCAAGAAACGGAGATAGTGTGTTTATAGAAAGCGGAACAGCAAGAAGGATGATAACTCCTACAATGTCCTGAAACTCTTGTAGAAGTTGCTGTTGTTCCCTCTCATCACTCTCTTGGTCATCAAGTAGTCGCGTCAGAATTGGCAGGTATGTCTTGTCCATTTTTGACACATATTTGGCTTGGTCCTTGAGGAGCTCCGCGAGACGTAATCTAGGTTCCCATTTTGGATTCTCGATGTAGCGACACACGGTGGCAGCCGAAATAAACAGTGGAACAGATATCCTGACCAATTCTTGGATAATGTCGTCACCAGGCCAGTCCTGAGAAATTTTCCTATCACGTCGGATTTTCGTGAATCGATGTCGTAACATTAAACGTATGTCGCGTTCTGTCACTTCTTCAGGTATCTCATGGAGGGCCAGGTCTTGATATACATGGTTCCCGATCTCTGAAAACCCAAGGCTGATGGGGAGCTCTGGTCTGCTGGTCAGGAAGATCCGAAGGCAAACTGATTTCGCCTCTTGTAGACGAGGGAGCAATCGAATAATGTTTTGGACATCTTGATCATGCTCACATTCGTCCAAAGCATCTATAACAATCACAGTAATCTGAGGCAGTTGATCACGTTGGTCAAGACCGAGCAACGGTTGAAGGAGTAGCCTCTCAAATTGCTCCCTGAGTGATTTTGACGCGATGTCAGGGTCGTTGTCAAGTGCCTTTTGCACGCCAGGCCTTAACTCTGGTTTCCAAAGTATCAGTTGCCTGGTCAACGTTGGGAAAAACTTTTTTGCGTTTCCTCGGTCCGCCTCTCCTCTCTTGAAAAAGAAGCTGGCACCCAGATGATTACGAATCTTGGCCGACCTTGCCACCGTCCGAGAGATTGTGGATTTTCCTGTCCCAGCCATCCCCTGCAACCAGAAAACACTTTTCGAGGATGGCGAAAGCGCCCACTCCATTATTTCCCAGAGGAGCTCGGTTCTTGTGCCTGGGAGACATTCGACTTCGTTGCGGTCGGAGAATGACTCGAACCCTGCGTCTATCGCGCCTTCCAGCTTTCCAAGGTCAACATGTTGATTAATCCGATCCGTATTTTCGGCTATACTAATCATCAGGGAGCTATACGGTCCTTCAGTCAACTATACAGGGCTCAGAGAATCATGCTCGATATACGTACGTCTGGTCCACCTGTAAAGATAAGAGGAATGATGACTTATATCTCTCCAGCTTCTGTGTTAGGCCCTCCACTTCTGTGCGCTTCAATGGCCATTTCAAGGCTCGTAGGCCCATTTTCCTCATCAGCATTTTTCCCTTTCCTGGATCAAGTCTCGCTTCTAATGCTTGGAGATCGGAGAGGCAAGCAGTAATATCGGTAGGTAGTCGTGAGGACGTAGATAGGCCTTTTGCCTTATTCTCTTGCAGATTGTTCTGCAGGCCTTGAAGTGTATCTTGAAGACCTGTAATTGCCCGCTGCATGGTGAGAATCTCTTCGCGTGCATTTCGTACCTCTTGGATATAGCCTCCGCAAAGCTTCACGAGACTTCCGCTCAGTTGAATAACGGCGATAACACTCGCCGCCGAGGATAGACCATCCATTTTGACGGGCACACCATAAAGATCAGACCTTCTCGCAGACAAGTACGGTAGCAATCCAAGAGTGGGGAGATGGGTCCAAAGACATGTTGCACATTTCTGGCGAGCAAGAGCGGGGTATGTCATCCCTGGCCGATGAGGCTGTGAAGGTCCATGCACCGCATAAGCCTCTATGAGTAATTATACTGTTTCATAGCTAGCAAAAGCAATGACTGGCCAGCTATGACTGGCCGAACGGGTGCTGGTCGGCCGACCTCTCGGCCCGAACCGACCCAGACCTATCATGTACTCGACCTGGCCGCATCAACTTATGACAAGCACGACACGACCATTATGACGCCACGACTTACTCCTCCGCAGCTAGTTATGATCCGTGATATGATCAGCAGCAAATCGCTGACTACTTCTCAAATGGCGGAAGCGGCAGGCTGCTGTAAACGTTCGATCATAAGGATTAGTGCCCGTCATATGCTGCGATGCACGGGCAGGAGGCGGTGGTCAAGCAGTTGATTGAGAAGAGCGCTGACCTGGAGTCAAAGGATAGGAATGGTCAAACACCGCTGTCATGGGCTGCGGGAGAACTACGTGAGTTGCTGATCAAGCAGTTAATTAAAAAGGGCGCTGATCTGGAGTCAAAGGAAGACTATGGTCGAACGCCGCTGTCATGGGCTGTACTGAATGGGCATGAGGCGGTGGTCAAGCAATTGGTTGACAAGGGCGCTGACCTGACTTGAAAGACAAGGAGGAAGCGGATGCCGCCGTTACAAGCCCCAGAGACCGGGCATGAGGTCGTTGTCAAGCTTCATGAGATCCCAGATTCGACTTCAACCGCCTTCTACCATCCGTTGCTTAGTCTACTGTTATTATTATTATACATATGCGACGAGTAAACCTTCATTACGCTGTTTAACCTTTTCGCGGCCTTTTTAGACCATCGTTCACGTTTAAGAGCACGACTGACCCTGTATGTTGTTACCTGAAGCTCATCCCATAGAAAAATAGCCATCTCATCAAAATACATGTATGGGAGGGCGGCGCCGGGGTTTGAGTGAACAGTGGGCACGTGGCAGGTCTTGACCCAGCGGGCGATGTGCAGGGCCGACGGCTGCAGGAGGCAGAGACGATGTATCGACGCGCGTTGACCGGGTTCCAGGGCACTCTGGGCCGAGAAGATGCGGAGACACAGCTGATTGTTTCGCGGTTACGGTTGCTGGACTGGATCCGGAGTCGTCTACGATACAAGGGGGTTTCCCGACATCTACAGGTATGGCATGACAGATGCATATCATACGGCCATGATCAGACTAGACAGGACGGGAGCATGATCAATGGCTGAACCTCGCTCGGATCCGCTCCCTCAAACTGATAAACCGTGTCAAATCAAGTCCAGCATGACCCAGATAACACCAACATTGGGGATACCTGCTGCAGACCCAACTGGCTTGTGCTTGCTTCCTCATTGCGGCAACGTCGATTCTACCTCTGCGAGGGCCTTTTACCCTCATTAACGGTCTGTGATGACCTGTACTTTCCTTTTCCCAGAAGGAATGGATCCAGTAGGATACGTGTTTTGCATCTACATACAAGATGATCACAATGAGCCCACTCAAGATAAAAACAAAAACCAATTTCACGAAGTAAATTTCACAGGAAACCTATCGGCGCATTCCATGGCCCGGTAGATGAATATTCTTAATCGACCTGACCCTGGAGATTTTAGAAGGAAATCATGCTTTGAAAAATTAACACGTTATTCTTAGTTAACCTTGCTTCAACCCGATAACTTACATTCATCAACTCTTTCAATGATGAAGTGGCTGTCGTTTGAATAAAGTGTTTGCAGTGCTCACTAACATCATCTTTTTCTAGCAGAAGGCTTCTGGGATTGCGGCGAAAGGTCCCAGGCTCTTTGAAGCTCACTAATAGTGTGCCTATATCATGGATATCATCCGAATAGGACTGCCGCCGTGGCTTGAGAATTGAATCTGCAATGTTTGCTGCATCAGATATAGTTAACGTAGCTCCTTTTACGTGAAGAAGTGAGCAACTCACCTAGCTTAATACTGCAGTCATAGAACGAAAGAAGCACATTTCTGGTACAAAGCTGCCCATACACAACATTGAGCTCATTATGGATATACTGCATCCCTTGCAAAACCTACGATTTAGTTAATCAAAGCCTTTTCTTAGCAACTTAGAGGTGACTCACTTCCTTTGCAATTATTGCTAGCTCAATCTCTGTTATTTCTTGGAGACAGGTTGCCTGGATATGGTGTAAGGAACTCTCAAGCGATTCATACACCGAATAGACAGACAGGTCGCACACAAAGACGTCCTGAAGGTGGACAATATTGGGAGGTTTATCACCTATGACTTTGAGGAGTTGTTCCTGCTGGCCCCTGCTTGCATGCATCTTGAATTTCTTGATAACCACAATATTGTGTTCGATAGAGTTGTCATGAGCAACAATACCCTTGCCAGCCTGGTCGGACTCCCAGAAACGTCTGTATTTCTGCCAGACTTCTTTTTCGGTAGCGTTTTTCTTGATCCCATTTGGGTGGCCGATGTTTGGATTTGCCTTTACAACTGTCACATCTTGTGATGGGTAGACTGTTTCCTTTCGCTTCTTGCGGAGCAGTCTCGGCTGCAGGGATGACGAGGTGTCATCTTCTGTCTTGGAAGGACTCCCAGCAGTGTGCTCCTCAGTTTCCTCAACTTCTGGTGCTGGTGCTAACTGGAACGTGGTGAGGCTTCCCGCGGCTGGCTGAAGAGAAAATGGGAGCACAGTGTCACGATATCTAGGACCCTTATCCGTCATTTTCATGCAACAGTATCATCAAGGATCCGGCAAGGAGAACTCAACAACAGTGAGGCAGAAACAGCGCACCGAGAAAAAAAAAAGAGATTAACATAGATGAGTGTCCAGGCAGGAGTACTCCATCCTAGCAACACCAATGTTTTCCCCTATTATAGTAATGGCTTCATGTTTTTAAACTTTGTTTGGCTTGGTTAAACATGTGTGGTATTGATACGGTAAGAGTAAGAAATAGCCTTAGAGCTGAATCGCTGTTAATGACGTGATCGCATTAGCAAAAGCCTGTATTATTCTGTAATACTACCAAATGTACTCTGACTACGTACAATGATAACCATAGTTTAATTGATAGATATCCACTACGGAATTACTAGAATGATTTTCGACATAAATCACGAGCAGGCTATGATGACGTGGGGTCTCGGCGTAATTCAGATCTATGTGTAAAATATTGGACATAAATTACAATCATAATGTCTGACAGGAATGTTCCTGGAACGTGTTATAACAATAAGCAGACATTAGCACTGCACCACCCTAGGCAGAGCCGGAAAAAGATGTAGGATTTACCTGCCGCTAAGTGTAATTTATTGTCATGTTAGTTATTCCTCATCAATATATAGGCCATCAGACCAGCTGGATTCAAGAAAGTATCATTCTTAGTGGATCAGAGTCAAGTAACCTAACATAGTTGGATTCTCATCGCGAAGGTCATCATGGGGCGATTCTTACATGCCGTGATGCGTGAGTAGTCCCTTCTATGTCCATGGAGGAGTTGCACTAATGAGGGTAGCATGGCGTCATGGGGCTAAATCAAAAAGCCGCGAGAAGCGAGTTACTCAGAAAGATCCTCCCAAAAAAGTCCCCGCTGTAGGAGCGAAACAAAAGTGCTCTCAGAACTTCCAAATGGATCTTCCCCCTGGGACCCTGCAGTCAGATATAGACCGGAAAGTTTTCAATCCAGATTGGACACTGAGGCCGGGATGGGTGGTATCATTTGTTGGGGTTGATACCAAACGTGGCTGGGAACATGAATTTACCCATAAAAAGACAGGAGGCTCCTACTTGGACGTCGATATGACTCGGCGTCGAGACTATTGGGCTGGAGCAAGTGAGGACATGAGACAGGAGGCGCTGGCTAGCAAACTTGCGCCATATTGCGGAAACGGAGGCGGGTTCCTATGGTGAGCAAGTAGGTACTGCTTGTTGTTAGTGTTAGTAATGTTCATGATTATTTCTCAGTAGACAGAGGTGCTGTTATCAAACATCTCTCGAAGGCTGCAATCCCATTTCAAGGGAGTCCATACCGTATGAAATAACCTGGGTGTGCAGGGCACAGGATAGGATGGTCTGTGGAAGACGATTTATCTTTGAGGCATGTCCATGGGAGCTAGAAAGCTGAATACTGATTTCGAAGGTAGACATAAACCATATCTTTATATTCTTCCGCTTCTTTGACGGCTGACTGAATATTGATATTGACAACACAGTAGCAGGACAGTTTGTGTCAACCTTCATATCACCTCTAGTACAGCTGGTGAAGCCCTAGGTTAATCCACGCTGAGCCTCTTCAAATGTCGTTCCGAAAGCTTTGGTTATATTTTATGTGATTTATGTACCCTGTATACAAGCGATGCAGGGCTAAACAATGACGCCCAAGGCAGCACAGGAAAGTATGTCAGCAGTGTCTTTGGCCATTTTGGATCACTCAACACGACCCTTCTTATTTATATAGTGTCGAGCATATTATAGCAAAGGAAGTAGCAGCATGAGGCATCCATTCCATGATAGTTTGAGCGGCGTTAAAAAAAATTGATGCAATTCTGAAGCGAGAATCGAGGGCAAACTTGTGCCCTTTAGACTAGACTAGCTACAAAGTAACGAATGACAAGAAGAAAAGAGAGGCATGCTCAAGAAAGCATGCTTCCTATGCAGACAACCTAGAAGCAGACGAAGCTATCCAAAAACGGCATGATTACCTGACTCCTGAAAGCTGCTAGTGGAGAGGAGAGTTGTCCAATGCCACCTAACAGTGAGGAAATCTAGATTCAACCTGCCCTCGGACATAGAGCTTTCGATTTCTCCACCGTCTCCAACTTTGAGAAGGATAATCACTATCAGCATCCGAGCACCCCATCCCAATTGTGCACTGTCTCATCTGCTTCATATGAGTAATCGACAACCACCTAAAACTAAACAAGAATACTGACCGAGATCAACACATCCACTCCCCTCTTGCGAATCATCATATCCAAAGAAACGATAACAGGCTTGAGCTTGAGATCCTATAATGGTCACCCAGCTACCAGGAGTATAAAACGCATTTCCCCTATAGGCCAAATTAGCACCCACTCATCACTACAAACTTCCCTCATTTTACCCTTTGGCAGGATAAACAGTCCGATTATACGGCTCATTTGACACCGCATAACACTCATTTAAATTGAGAGTTGTCTCTGCCTGAGTCCCATTCGTACGCGTACATTTCGCTGAAAGTATGAACGGTGCTACACCAGTAGCAATGTTGGAACAAGTCCGCGAAAAATCCCCTGGATCACCAAGGCAAAAACTGGCCCAACTGCCAATAACTACCAAGCTGGGTAAGAGCAACATGATATAGAGAAATTCAGTCAAGTTACCTGCTAAACTCACCTTGGTTGGAAGACTTTCAGCTCTTATAAACAGTGCCCGCCCCTGGAACAAGGTATCATATTGTTGAGAATCTACACCTGAAGTGCAAGTTACATCAAAGTAGTAAGAAGATCATTGAAATACAGAATATTACGTTCGTTTGCTGTATTATTTTGGCATGGCCTGGGCACTAAGTAGGCCGCCAGGTCACCAGTCACCTGGTAAATGATAGTATTATTACTAGTGTCTAGTTAGGGTTATGCTCCTAGACTGCTTAGCAAAATATTGATCAGGCCATGAAGTGTAAAACCTGTATTAGATTACACGCCAACTGGTAAAACCAGGAATACTACTGATTATTGGTATTTCAAATAAATTACCTACCTGGTGAAAGCTTTGGGACATTATAACAAGTTGAATGGATGTATTCTATTATCTAATTATGCAGATACTTCTAGTATTACTAGTTACTAGTTAGACTTTGATTATTTTACTGAGCCTTGTAATTATCCCTCTAATTACCAGCATACTAACAGGCCATCGTCCACGTCCAGAGCCAGGTGATGCTCGCTAGGTGGCTAGGTTGCCTAATCAAAAGGTACCTGGCTGGTAATTACTGCTAAGCCGCTGATAGGGTCACACGCACCCCTAGGTAACCAGGTGTGTAAACCAATGTAAATTACGTGGTAGTCGCTCCTTGTAGCCATTGATAAGTTGCTTACCTCGTGACTCACCCCATCTTTAGGGAAGTTGGAAAAGCATTTGACTACTTTAATTCTCATCTGATTTGATTGTAACCAACCCTGTAATACCTGTAAGGAAGGTCAGATAAAGAATAATACCATTTATATAATGTTTATTGTAACCTATAACGACCCCTTACTCCTCAATGAGTGAAGTTTGGCCTGTAAAGTAAACACCCTGCTGCATTACAAGATTCACTACTAGAACCAGGCAAGCCATCTATTCCAGGTCTTCGCTCAAAGGCGGCGTTAAATGACGACTTTAGCCTCAGTTTAGATAATAAAGAGCTAGGACATTACTTCACGTATATATATATATAGAGAGAGAGAGAGAGAGAAAACTCCTGTAAACAGAGAAGAACATTAGTAAAAAATTACACAGGTAGCATCCATATTATAGTGTCACATTCGCAATTTATAATACAAGTTGGTTAATTAACCATAAGCATTCATACAAGCATCAATTCCAGCTATGCCCTTACTACTAGACCCAGCTGAGATGTAGTCATAAAGTACTAGGCATAAGTTCTACGAAGAATAGGACAAGAATTCCAAAGATATTGCTCTTATGATTTGCATAACACCACACCCCTTATCCTAGACTGCTGAAAATGGTCAGACACCTCTGCACTTCGTAATGGCCAGCTTGCCGACGGTTAATGGTCAGCTCCTGTAGTACTCCTGAAGCAGACGAAGCCGTCCTGAATGACATGATCATGATCACCTGTTTCCTGGAAGCTGCTAGTGGCGAGAGGCGTCGTCCACTACCACGTAACACAGAGGAAATCCAGGTTCAATTTGTTCTCAGGAATATAGCTTAGATATCTTCAACATTGGGAAGAATAATCACTCTTAACATCCGAGCACACCATCCCAGTTGTGCACTGTCTCATCTGTCCCTTTATTATTAGTAATTGACAACAACCTTAAACTAAACAAGGATACTGACCAAGATCAAGACATCCACTCGCGTACATTGAAATATTATCTCCAACATATTGATAACAGGCTTGCGTTCCGACAATGCTCACCCAACCTGGAACATAAAACGCATTTCCCCTATAGGCCAATTAGCACCCACTCATCACTACAAACTTCCTTCATTTTACCCTTTTGAGGGATAAACAGTCCGATTATACGGGTCATCTGACACCGCATAACACTCATTTATATTGAGAGTTGTCTCTGACAGAGTCCCATCCATACGCGTACATTTTGCTGAAAGTATGAATGGTGCTTTACCAGAAGTGATGTCAGAACAGGTCCGCGAAAAGTTTCCTGGATCACTAAGGCAAAATCTTGCCCAACTGCTAATTACTATCAAGGTGGATAAGAGCAACATGATAGAGAGAAATTCAAAATCAAGTTACCTCCATAGATAAACTCACCATGGTTGGAAGTCTTTTGGCTCTTATATAACCAGTGCCCGTCTTCTGGAACGAAAGATATATTGAAGTAGCATTAAGGCAGTAAAGTGGTCATTGAAATACGGAAATTTACGACTGTTTTGCCATGTTATTTTGGCATGGCCATGGACATTATGCTGGCTGCCGGGTCGAGAGTCCACCAGGGTAATTGTAGTACTATGATTAGTGTCTAGTTAGTGTAATGCTCGCCGGACTGCTTACCAAACTATGATCAGGCCACTATGTGTGAAGTCTGTATTAGATTACATACTGACTGATAATACTGGGAATGCTACTGATTTGTAGGTTCGATCTCACCTACCCGGTGATAGCTGTGGGAATACATTATGACGGGTTTAATGGATGTATCCTATTACTTCTAATTTTTCAGATACGTCAGAAACTACATACTAGGTAGACTTTCATTATTTACTAAGTCTTGTAATAATCGCTTTATTTACCAGCGTACTAACTGGCCATCGTCCACGTCTTCAGCCTATCGTTAGGTCGCCAAGCTGCCCAGGGTGCACGCACCCCAAGGTAACTGTCTGTAAATCAGTGTAAATTACGTATTAGTAGCCATTAATAAGCTGGTTACCAAGTGACCCTCAGTGATAACTATGTTACTTTATCATTCTTACCTAATTTATTATTTACCAATCCCGTAATACTGTAAGAAGCTTAGATAAAGAATAATACTTATTTATATAATTTTTGTTATAACCACCCTTACATCTTGTTGAGCGAAGTTCGGCTGTAAATTACGGGCGAGCCTCGAACACCTACAGCATACAGAATTCCCACTAGAACCAGGGAGCCATCTATTCCGGTTCTTCCATGCTCAAATGCGGCGTTAAACGACTTTAGCCTCGGTTTAGGTTACAAAAAGCTCGGACATCACTTCACATACATATTAAAAGATCAACAACAACTAAAACAAACATAAAATAAAAATAAAAGAAAATTGGCTAGACAGGAAAACACCGTTAGTGAAAATATTATACAGTGTTCATATTATAATACGAGTTAGTCATCTAAGCATAAGCTTTCATGCAAGCTTCAGTTTCATCTACGCCCATACTACCTGAGATGTGGGCATGAAGCGCTGTAGCGTAAGTTCTGCAAAGGATAGGAAAGAGTTCCAGAGATACTGCTCTTAGGATTTGCATAACACCACATCCCCTAATCCTAGGCTGCTAAAAAACAGTCATTCCAGACAATGGAACTTCTAATTAAAAGGGAGACAAAATGACCTGCGTTAATTATAAAGGGCGTGGTTGATCTGGCCGATCTTATACACTACTAGAATGCGCCAGCGCCTATAGCCCTTAGTAGAGATAGTCGACCAGTTAGATTGGTTAAAGTAGCAAGCAATCTTTATCTACCGCTGGATCATATGTTGCTGGAGAGGAATCAGTCTGCACCACTAGGACAACATGCTAAGAGAGATCCCTTCAGGCTTGTCGAAAACCTCATGCACTTCGTAATGGCCCGCTTGCCGACGGTTAATGGTCAGCTCCTGTAGTATTCCTGATCTCCGAACTCGACTTAAACTTTGAAGCACTGATTTTGCGCTTGCCAATGATAAGCGAACACCATCCGCATCGTTCTGTACTTGTAGGAGCCATATGTCTTCAAGATGGAGGAAGCGGAGTGTACTCGCATGAGCGTATACAAATGCTTCCAGATGAGCGCACGACAGCCAGCAGCTGCCAAGTTCAAGTCGACGAAGACAGGGAAGAGGAACTGGTACTAGATACTCCATCATAGCCGGGCTATCGATGACGTGCAATTCTTCGACATTAGAAAGAGCTTCAGCGGTCAAATCCCATACACATGGATCTTCTGAAGCGACACGAGGGTAAAATCCGGTTATTCTGAATTCGGAAATTGATATGCCGGTTTCTTTGGCCACGATCATCGCAGTGGCCATCTTCTCGAGGTGACTGCCGAAAGAAAGAGGGCCGTCCAGCAACACACGGCCAGAGAACCATCGAAATGGCGGGGGAATACCGTCTCCAAAACGCATATGGACCGCTCTCAGGTTGGCAAAACGCGGAAGAGACGCGCATAGCGCTTTTATATCCTGATCTGTTCGTAAGATCTCCTGCTGCTCCCGAGATCGTGCACAAAAGTATGAGTACACCTTCGCATAGGTGACTCCACGACCTCGCGATGTCCAGAGGTCTCTCCTGTCACGAACATATTCGGCAGGAGTGTATAGGCATGATCGAAAGGAGTCCCAATCCATAGCGACTAGGAAATTATACCGGTTAGTGTTTGGTACTGGAGTCTTGAAGGGAGACTTACGTGGGTCCACCAGTTCACAGGCTTCATAAGAGATAGATTTCACATAAGGAGCGATCCATGATTGTGACGCTTGTAACAAGCAGTTGAAGCCTGCCGTTGAGAATGGGATGTTGAGGGATTGAAAAAGGTGCGGTGCACATAAAACTCGAAACAACTTGTTGGTTACTGACAGATGAATTAATGACCGCTTGTCCGGTATGTAAGAGATAATAATGTGCAGCAATTCCACGGGGAAATTCAATAAGCTGATTGAATATCCTTGAGTGCGCTCCATGGTTTGCAGATGCTGGCCATATCAACGAGGACATGAGGTCTTGACAGTCATATAGTTTATATACGCTGTCCTTGGGCAATAGAAACCAAGTAGAAAAATATGCGTCGCGGCCATGTATCTAATTGTCAAGGTTACGCCCACGGGAATACAGTACTAAATATGGTTTACGCGTAAAATACGAGTCATTGCTTACAGTCCTCGGCATGTATCATTGACCTAACTACAAGAAGAGTACTGTTGTAAGTTCAAGGTAAATAAGTAGAAAAGCTAACATAAGAAGAAAATTTTTTTTCCTTTTTCCCAGTTTTACC
>JAAAPX010000092.1:0-130947 GCA_012656285.1 Aspergillus fumigatiaffinis
TGTGGGTGGATGGTGAATGCCGCTTGTATGTATAGGAATACGGGGCGGTTGGGAAATAAACCGCAGGTTGTGGTGCTGTAGGATTTAGGTTAGTGGCCTTGGGGGAGTTTGTAAATAGGTTGGTTCTCTAATGGCTGGACGTTTGCTGCATGCCGTCATCTGGTTGTATATATCCTTTACTGTTCTGTTGTACCGAAGTATAACTTAGCTGTACAGAAGGGGGCGATATGAATATATAAGCTGTGCGCTCGCTGATATCGTGTCTATTTGATGACCAGACAATATATACATCCACTTCCTAAATGTACACTCACTCCACGCACACATGAAACATGACCAATCAAGTCCTAACTAAATGGGTATAAGGTGAGAGATAGGCCTCTCGAAACTACAGCTTGGATTTCTCGCTGAACCGCGGAGCCTGCAGCGGATCGTACGCACCAAGGGTCAATGTGTCGGACGGCACCGGAGCATGGTGACCACCGGTCAGACCTCGGACGTCGATCAGGCTAGGGTTCAGCTCCTCGATCTTGCTGGCGCCGATCAAGCGCATGTTCATCTCCATTTCGTCCTTGAGGAGCTGCATGGCACGCTCCACGCCGGGCTGACCATACGTTGACATGGCAAAGAGGAAGGGCCGCCCGATACCGACGCCCTTGGCACCGAGGCACAGAGCTTTGAGAATGTCGGTGGCACGGCGGACACCACCATCGATGTAGACCTCGATCTTGTTCTCCCAGCCGCGCTCGCGGAGGGCAGGCATAACCTCGGCCAGGACTTCGATGGCCGACCGGGCGAACTCGAGCTGGCGACCGCCGTGGTTGGAGAGGACAACACCATCCACGCCCGCCTCGACGGCGCGCAGGACGTCCTCCACGCATTGTACCCCCTTGAGGATGATGGGCATCTTGGTAATGGACTTGAACCAGGGGATATCCTTCCAGGAAAGGGAAGGATCGATAAAGGATGAGATGGCGCGAGCGGCTCCCTGAGAGCGGTCCACTTCGTCCCCGCCACTGGCTTGGACACTGGCACCAACGTCGGAGAACTTGGACCGCATGTCCTTCTCGCGACGGCCGAGCTGCGGCGCATCGACCGTGATGAAAAGACCCTTGCAGCCGCGTGCCTCGGCGTGCTCAACAATGCGCTTGGTGATGTTGCGGTCCTTATTCACGTAGAGTTGCAGCCATTGTACCTGGTCTCCTTGCTTCGCATCCACAATCTCGTCAAAAGAACAAGAGGCGAGAGTGGGAATCATTTGGATGACGTTGTGCTTGTGAGCCGAACGAGTTAAGACAACCTCTCCCTCCGGGTTGCCCAATTTTCCAAGTGCAGTCGCTGTTACATAGAAGGGCACAGAGACCTTGGTACCCAGCATTGTCGTGCTAAAGTCAACGTTTTCCACGTTGACTAGTACTCGCGGACGAAACCAGATCTTGTGGAAGGCATTGTGGTTCTCGCGCATAGTCTAGATCAGTCAGCGAGACAATCTCGTATAATTGCAATCCCGTCAATCCACGTACAATCTCATCATCCGCACCACTCGAGTAGTAAGCCCACGCAGTTTTCTTCATTACGCTGCGAGCGACGGTCTCAAAATCCATCAAGTTATAACAAGCCTGCAGTGGAGGCATCCGCTTGATCCGCTCCTGGCGCTCGGTTTCTTCGGGGTCATGAGCCTTCTCCTCTTGTTCAACGGTTGCCATATCCACTTCGCCGAGGTGTTTCGATCGGTCAAGGTATTTGTCCAATGTATCGGGAGGGTGGATTGGGTCGAATTCTTCAGTCGCATCTTTTCCGGCGTACTTCAGGATGATTTTCTGTCCACCTGGGTGTTCTGGTCATTGTGAGTGTGCTATCATAATAAGTAAGCTATACGGAAACAGTACCTGGCAGGAATTCTGTAACATCATACGCCTTCCCATGTACGATAACCCAGCAGGAGTCCTTGGAGTTGTGCTTGGCGACCTCGGCGCCAGTGAGCTTCCCTTGTCTCATCGTGACGACTATTCTCTGATAAATGGGGAGGAATCAGGGACGAAAGAAATAATTGAGGAAAGGGTCCAGGGATAATATAGGCCGGCTTTTATGTAAATTGAAAGAAATAGATGATCGCTTTGAAGCCCGAACGAGTCCCACCTTTGAAGTCCGTGTGGTCACTGGTCGAAAATATGATGTCCAAAAAGCAGACGCAGCTAATAAAAATAATTACGCCTGTGAAGGCTGGAGCACCTCGGTATAATCGACAGCGAATTAGGACGGATTCAGCAAAAATCCGAGGTCAATCGTTGGTCGATGAGTGGTGATGGGAAAGCTGTCTGAGTGGCTGAAGACCAGCGATCTTCGGCCCTGGGGAAGCCCAGCTGCGGTTTGCGGGGGGAGAGACATTCGGGCGATGTTGCTTTCTCGGCCGACTCTTATCTTCATGAGACTGGATCGGATAACAGCACGTAATGGAAGGGAATTCGCCCGAGAAGAGTATGGGGATTCGGACGATTCAGAGTTAAGATCCAATCTTCTCTTTAGAGAGGCTACGCAATAATATATAAGGTATGATTGATGGACTCCATAAGCCATGACATTATGGACGCCCCTCCTGGTTAACCAGGCCCATCTCTCGAATTCATGGTCACGTGATATACAGGACTGAAGTTGTTCAGAGTCTGAGAGCATTAGCAAATCAGACCCACGAGGGAACAATAAGATGTTCTTTTGTCTCATGGAAACGCGGCTGAGCTTATCAGCTCTCTTTCGCAGAGTTGAGCAGGCTAGAAAAGCCAGCCACTATTGAGACAGTCGACCAGCGAAGCTCAATTCAAGTCGGGATTCCACCAGAACGCAAACAATATGAGCAGTAACTGGAACCTCGAAACATGCACCGCTTATAACGGGGTACTCTCTGCAGAGCAGACAAAATATTCCGTACGGATGGTGATGCTCATATTTGTTCCGCAATCTCACCTAAGTCGTGCTTCGCGTAATTTATCTATTGCCCTCAGTTGATTTATCCGCTCGGATAATTTCACAAGACACCAGCAAGCCTATGGTGGTTTCGGAGCCGACTATGCCGAAGTGAAGGCCATCCCTTTTCGGCGAGGGTGAGCAATCTTGTCCATACAGGAATACACAATTACACTTCATTCAAGCCGGTAGTTCCGGCAATCAGGGTAGTACCTGATGCAGTCGAGGCAGACGTATAAATTTGAGGTCTCCTCCATCACCTTTTGCTGCTTCCTTGAACTGTTTCGACCCTCTTGCTTGAGAATGTCCGATGTATAAAAATATTAGTAAACGTATTATGTGCATAGCCACACCACATTTATGGTTGTGCTGAGTGGATTCAGTACCTTAACACAAGCACAAGCACAACTTGTCTCGCTCACCGTCACACGTCTCAATCTCGTACGATTTTCGTTTGGTTCCTTTTTCCTTTCAAGGTATTGTCGGTGTGCACTGAGCAAGACATGATGACCATTGTTACTGGATGGCTGTCCCATCGCCAAGAGGCCTTCTCCGAACGCGATCGGGTGCATTGAATTTCTCGCATTCTTTCCGTGACACATTCCCGAGTCTTGGGAGCCAAAGCCGACTGTAAACGGTCGGCGTTGAGTGAGCAAGTCGAATCCATGACTAACAATCGGGCCGTCCGTTGTGTACTTGACAAAGATCATCTGTTGATACCTTCCTAGCTCGGGTTGGTGTTTGCTACAGACCCGTAATTCCCCCGAAGAGAGCTGCATTCATCAATGTTTCTGTGGATAGCTTGTGCCAACACATTTGCTTCTGATTCAGATGGATGCACAGAATTAATAGGCAGTTTATCTATGCTAGAGAATTCCCACGTATGCATTGGCCGGAGACATGGGAATATCTCGGTGACATTTTTGATATATTGTCATCACGCTACATCTCATGGTAAGAATACGCTGAGATCTGAAACTGAGATGTCTACCTGCACGGACATTCAGCGAGGTCTATCTAACAAGACTGGTGGGTTTCCCCTTCTCCAATGGGGTTACTGGACCTGGGACCTGCCTTACCTACCTATCTAGGGCAAAATCACTCCTAGTGTACCTCTCTTAATCGCTAGCCCTACACGAACCGAGATTGTGCCACTTACGTAGATGGCAGGGTTACTTTGAACACCATGCCAAATCGGCGCTTGTAACCTTCCTACCACCTCGCACATGGTATGACGCCACAGGGGAAATGTCCGAACAGGAACAATAATACGTTGACCATCGTGCTTAAATAAGGATCAGGCAAAACCGTAGATGTGGTGAGGGTCTGTGATGGCACTTCTCGGTTGGTGGCTTTTTCTCCAGGCACCCAGCAGCCACTCCCGATCTCTGCATTAATTCTAAATTTTCAAGCGCCCCCACATGATTTCTCTTGGCGCAAACTGTCATTGCATGAATTACTGCGCGCCGAGTGCGCTTGTCCGACTCTTGCTCCGACCAAGATAAATGACTTTTGAGCTTCACATTTCTTCCCTTGTTCTTGTCGCGCTTGGCGCTTGGCGCTTGTGAAGAAGAGTTCTCTTAAACTCCCACGTCGACGTAGTTATGATGATAATATCCCGCGCACTCGAGAATTGCCCCTCAGCGCGGAGAAGATGGCGCACGGGTGTTGACATAGGAGGCTGCCTCGAGGGAGCAGAAACCTGCATCTGGCATGATTCAGATAGTAGTGGACTGTTGCATCTGAAGTATGCACTAAAGAACCGTTTCAACTTAGTTGACTCTAACCTCATGCACCGGGGATGGGCCGGATAGAGATCGGAAAACGCTACGATTGGATCAGGCAGACGATGACATGGCATCGATATGGAGTCGAATAATGCTGTGGCCTCAGGCGAGGGCAAATATTGAGGGGAAGTAATTAAATGAGCCATACAAGCCCATGTAATGGTTTGGTTGTTATTATGAATTGATTATTCAGATATTGAAGAGGAGGACTGGGCAAAGTGGAGAGACGTCCTTACGGCCGCATGCATCCCATGCTTTCAGAGACTTCGGCGTCGAATCACAATCGATCTTCACCCACCACGACCATTCGATAAAATGATTAGGAGGGTCATCGTTGGCTCCGAGTTCATTGTATTCAGTGAATGTATGCGTCTGCCTTGCGGGTTACCGACACTAGGCGGTCGGAAGACGGTCACTTCCCGTTGAGTACGGGCCGACATTGGCTGCCGAGCGCGGGATGACGGGATGGCGTACAACGATCCGCCACTTGACGATAGTATGGAGTAGTAGATCTAGTTATGCGCAGATGATAAGACACCTAGCAATGAATGAGACTTATTACTTATCTATGTGTTGCAACAAACATAGTCAACCACCTTGGCTCCCTCTGTGGTTCATGCGGATTACCTCATCAGGCACGTGAAAAACCCCGTGGGAATCTCCAACCCGTGTTAGTTTCCTGTTGAGTACCGAATACAGAAGTAAGTCAACCTTTCCTCGCCTCATGCCTGATTTGTCCATCTCAATTCTAACTGGTCCACTCAGCGTACATACGATGAATAAGAGGAGCGGACAGGAGAAGGGTGTGGAGACACGGAAGAGCCCCTGGTGGAGGACGTCTCGCAGCAGAGATTTCGCTTACGAAGAGGAAGAGAGAGTGGTGATCCGGTCACTGCTAACTGCTGGTCGCAGAATGGTGGTAGCAAGTGCCGAAGGTGCGGTGCCAAATGACGATGACCAGCGCTTCAGACGGACCGACCCTCTTTTCTTGTCCGAGGCTTCAATCTGCGTTGTCGTTGCTCTTTTGTCCGTTCCTCTGCGGGTGCTCCATCTGGTGGAGCCCGTGATGTCATTATTGGCGCTCATCCTGAATCCACAGTGGGTCGTGAGCTGCACCCAAAAAAATGCTTATCCTGCTGCGTTCAGTCCCTTGCTCCACCAAACAATGGTACCGCCGACTATGAGTGTTGGTAGGTTGGTGGAGCTTGTATCGATTCGGGGGAATGAGGAGAGAGTGTCGGCCTGTGTACCTGGTGGCCACAGCTGTCTGTCTATTGACTCCTGGAGAAGTAGAAATATCCCCCTTCCCCCCGACTTCTCCGCGTTCTGTCAGTTGCCTTTCATTGCTTTTCAACCTCTCTTTCTTTTTCCTTTCGTTCTTTTTTCTAGAAAGACGCATTGGGCACAACAGCACCTAGAATCCTGCTGTCTGGTCGCCCTGGAGGTTCCCCCTTATCTCTGTACATACCTATTCCTTTAACCCGTCTGTCGAACGTTCTTCTGTCCTCTCATCATGGCGCCCTCATATGCTGGCATGTCGGGCAGGCCACTGTCGCTGACTGTATCGACTGTTGCCACGATGGGTTTCCTACTCTTCGGATATGACCGTAAGTCGTTTGCTCTGCTGATATATCCTTATGAGATGAATCAAGCTAATACAGGCGACAGAGGGTGTCATGTCTGGTATCATCAGTGACAATGCTTTTGCCAAGGTCTTCACTGCTACCAAAGATGATGCTACTATGCAAGCTCTTGTGACTGCCGTGTACGAACTTGGTTAGTATTCTTGATTCCCGCTCTTTTGTTCGCAACTGATCCTAACCTTTCTATTTGCAGGATGCTTGGCGGGTGCCATTTTCGCCCTTCTTTTCGGTGATCGCACTGGTCGTCGCTGGATGATCTTCTCTGGCGCTATCGTTATGATTGTCGGTGTCATCATCCAGGTTACTTCATTTGTTGGACACATCCCTCTTCTGCAGTTCTTCATTGGCCGTGTCATCACCGGTATCGGAAACGGAATGAACACTTCTACCATTCCTACATACCAGGCCGAGTGCTCCAAGACAAGTAACCGTGGTCTCTTGATCTGTATCGAGGGTGGTGTGATCGCCATTGGTACCGCCATTGCATACTGGATTGATTTCGGCGCTCACTATGGCCCCGATGACCTTGTCTGGCGTTTCCCCATTGCGTTCCAGATCTTCTTTGGTCTCATCATCATCATCGGAATGTTCTTCCTGCCCGACTCCCCTCGCTACCTTATCTCCAAGGATCGCATCCAAGAGGGAGAGTACGTCCTTGCTGCGCTGGGAGGCCGCGAGGTCCACGATCATGAAACCCAGATTCAGAAACAATTGGTCATTGACTCCATCAGAGCGTGAGTGTTCCCTTCTATAGCATCTGCGCTACTTGTGTTGTTGGCAATTCAACTAACATTGCTACAGTTCTGGTTCCGGTCAGAAGACGAGATTCAAAGATCTTCTCACTGGCGGCCGCACCCAACATTTCCGCCGTATGCTCATCGGCTCCTCTTCTCAGATCTTCCAGCAGCTCGGCGGTTGCAATGCTGTGATCTACTATCTCCCTGTCTTGCTGAAGGAGTCTCTGAACCAGAGCAATGACATGGCATTGCTGATTGGAGGCATTAACATGATCGTGTACTCCATCTTCGCCACCTTTTCGTGGTTTTTCATTGAGAAAATTGGTCGTCGCAAGCTTTTCCTGGGAGGCTCGTTCCTTCAGACCATCTCAATGGTTATCACATTCGCTTGCTTGATTCCTGGCGATGAGCAGACTTCCAAGGGTGCTGTTTTCGGTCTTTTCCTGTACATGGCCGCCTTTGGTGCTGCGTGGCTGCCTCTGCCCTGGCTATATCCCGCCGAATTGTCTCCCATCAAGACCAGAGCCAAGGCCAACGCTGTCTCTACTTGCAGCAACTGGCTCTTTAACTTCACTGTTGTCATGATCACTCCTGTCATGGTTGCGCATATTGGCTGGGGTACCTACCTGTTCTTTGCTGCGCTGAACGCCTCGTTCATTCCCATCATCTGGTTCTTCTACCCAGAGACCGCCAATCGCAGTCTGGAGGAGATTGATTTGATCTTTGCCAAGGGCTACGTCGAGAACATTAGCTATGTCAAGGCTGCGAAAGAGCTTCCCAAGCTTACCGACGATGAGATTGAGGCCAAGGCCGCGGAGTATGCTTCCGCTTCCGGGGACTCTCTTGATGAGATTGAGAAGGCTCACGCTGAGCATAACGCTGCCCAACGACTGGAGACGACCCAGTAAGAGCCAGTCTCGTCATATTCATGAGATTATAGATGAAGACAAAAGTTTATGGATACACACTGATGAAACCATGCCGTCTCATGTCTCCTTTTCTGATTTCTCTTGTCGTTTCTATGAGCTGAGCTGGAGAGCCGGCCTCGCGGACTGAAGTTGGACGAGTTTGAAACTCGTCAAGGATGTGGTGGCTGTCCGGTCTGGTTGTTGGCTTCTTGATCTATCTTGATTTTTGCTTGTGATTGCGCGACTACCCCTTTGCAGTCTCATCCAAGAGACATTTGTTTTAGAGGTTATGACCTGTTGAGGCATTTCTTTGTTTGTATAGATGGTTGTGGCTGGGATTTGATACCAATAGAGTCATGATAGACATGGAATATATACAACATCTTTGCTTTAAACCGTGGTTACTTCATCTTGTAGCCTGCGCTGCCGTGCTGGATAGCATATAATAATGGTCTGAAACAAAATACTGAATGACCAGGGATATTAAGGCAATAATCGTGTACGAACAATTCCTAGGGGAAATAGCCAGCCCTGTTGAGTCACATTCTTCAGTCAGATGCTCAGCCCCGGAAGTCATTCCCGCTACGAGTCATAGAGGAAGGAGTGCTGCCTACTGATGGATCAAATTTTCATCTTATTGATATTATATTATTATTATTTGAGTTGCTTCGGGAATCTGAACCAAGTTTCAGAGTATGATCAAGAATGTAAGGAGTTGAATGAGTTGACCTGTTAAACATCTGTTCATCCATGGTCGCCTCATCGATCTGAGACACAACAAAGAACTGATGCTCAACCTTGGTTGAGAGGACATTTCTATCAGGGACATTAAATGGGATAAACATTCACTGAAAGTTATCAGCTGCTTCAGTTTTTCAGCATGTGTCTTGGCTCAGCCTCTGACTAGAATATCTTGAATGTATTTATGAATAGCCTTGTTTTCATCCTTTTCGTCCCGCTCCTTATTTTCTTCTCTCGTTTTCATCATCCTTCCCCTTCTCCGATTCCCCGTCCGACCGGGAAAGAGTAGAATATTTTCGTGCAGCTTCTATCCGTCTGCATAGACCCCTATCTCATTGCATCCGGGTCTAGAATCATCTTTACAGCTCTAGTTCCAGTCCGTGCCATCGCGGACAATTTTCCCCCTGAGGATCTGCTCGGCCGGATCATGCAAAAGACGCTCTCCGTCCGCCCCGCTATCGCGCCTACCCCGCCATGAGCTCCTCCCTCGAGGCTAAGATCGTTGTGCTGGGCTCCCAAGGTGAGAGGCGTTCTTTGTTGGGGTCTAACTAGTGCCATGTCGCTAATTGTTATCTACCTGTCACACAGGAGTCGGCAAAACCTCTCTCGTCCAGCGCTATGTAAAGAACGCCTTTAACCCCGCGACCATCACGTCCACCGTCGGCGCCTCCTTCATCACCAAGCGCGTCCTCGACACCACCTCCGATACCATCGTCCGTCTCCAGATCTGGGACACGGCTGGCCAGGAGCGGTTCCGGAGTATCTCGCGGCTGTACTACCGGGGCGCGAACGCGTGTCTGCTCTGCTACGATATCACTGACGAGCAGAGTTTCGAGGAGATGACGGGATGGTTGCTCGAGCTGAAGAAGCATCTAGCGGAGGATGACCCGATCGTGATCCATGTTGTCGGGACCAAGTCGGATATCGTTGCGCTGGATCCGTCCCGCCGCAGGGTGCCGTTCGAGCGGACGATTGCCTATGTCGCTGAGCAACTGTACCCATCGCGGGCGTCGACCCCGCCGCCGACGGCGGGGATGGGGTTGGGGTTTGGTTCGTCATCTAGTGCACTTCAGAGTCCCGATAGCAAGCGCAGTAGTGGGTTCTGGGGACAGGATATCGGCTGGGACTGCTGCCACGAGATTAGTGCCAAGGATGGGGAGGGCATCGAGGAGGTGTTTCGTGTGATCACCCGGAAGCTGGTCGAGCAGCGGAATAAGCGGGAAGCGGCGAATAGCTCGTCGCAGGGAACGACGCCCGGGATGGACGGGGTCGTTTCGTCTTTGGGGAATATCGATGGGAACGGCAGTTTCCGGCTGGGTCATGGTGATAAGCGCAGGAGTTGGCTTGGGTTTCCGCCGAGCAGTACTGGTGACGAGGCTGATGAGTTGATGGAGATCACGAAGAAGAAGGGGAGGTGCTGCTGATGCTTTGCTGATGACTTTGTCGCTGTTCATCTTTCATGATTGTTCATGCATTTACCATAGCGTCTTTGTGCATTTGTGTTTTGGCATGGCGTTGTCCTGATGTTTTCTTTGGGTTTTCTTAGGTTCTGTTGACATTTTACTCAGTTGGGCGGTCGGTTTGAGCTTGACGATACTTGATAGATGTGTCCTTTATTTCTGGTGGGAGGTCTGTTGGAACAATTTCGCTGAGCAGGATGTTGTTGATCGGATCATGATCTGCGCATAACGATTTTGACTTACGATGATTGATTGAGATACCTTAGACGAATCGAATGTATCACTCCCTGCAAATGCTACTCACTTGTTTAATCACCTCATAAAAACATTGTGCTCAGTATTATGAGTGCTTGTGGAATAGCTATTTATCGTAGTATCAATATCAATTCAACTCGAACTTACGATGCACTTCCGTATGTATGGGATCCACAGAAGAAAGCTCATATGGCTAGCACAGGAGACATTCTGCAGGGCGCCTTACATCTAACTGTCACAGACAAGCCAGCTGATCCATTCAGAAGCACATGTTCCCTTTGTAGTACAGCAGTGAACAGTATCAGTTTGCACTGCTCAAAGGAGTACTACAAGTGACCCGGCCGGCACGATGCCAGTCATAGCAAACATTGTCATTGCAAGATCGATTCTCCACTCCCCAGTTGTTCTTGAAATGCGTCATATGGACTGTCTTTTATGCCAGTGGGATAAGAAAGGTCTCGAGATTGAGATAAGCCTCGGCTCACGGTGAGTAAATCACTAACGGCACCTCCACACTGTGCCTTGATGTTCCCTAGAGAAGGCTCTCTGTGGAGAACTCACAGAGAGATAACCATCAATTCAGCCTGAGAGACACTGCAACAGGCAAACCTGGTTATGGTACCCCGATGATGTTTGAGATAAACTCATCGAATGTGGATCGCAAACATATCAGAAACGGGGATCTTCAAGACCAGAAAGATTGACATGACAATATTCTCTCTTGGTCTATGCTGCTTGATGGGTGACATCGGCAATGTAGATATTCAGTCAAGTGTCTCTGAGAATCAGAGCAACAGGTCCTGGACCCTGGACCCTGGACCCAAAGGCCCTGGCGGAGGCCGGCGGACGCAGTGACCATGGAATTTGGACCCGGACAATACCTACGGAGTAGAAGTGGATGAATTGGGCCATACCGAATCTGTTGAAGGATCGGCATTGACCCCCGAGTGACTAGGTACAGTAAGGAAATTACGTAATCGGGATCGTTTCAGCACCATCATCATCATTAAGGTATTTGTGCAGAACGTCGGCAGCGTTTTCCAGAAGATGAAATAAACGATCAATAGAAAAACAGAAATAATAAGCATGTTATCGACATCTGTTGCAGATTCCCATGTTGATTATGAATCCTTGCAGCCCCTGCCGACTTACGGTTTCAAGAAAGATTGAGATTGATTAAGAAAAAGCCACCGTGCGAATTGTTACAGACTGGGCCGTGTCATCGTATCTTCTCGGCCCCTGCAGATCACCGCCGAAACCCACCAATCCGCGGGATCAACATGGTCCATATAATACCGTAGTCTAGGTCTATCTAGCCGGCACACCGTGTCATCTAATTTTCGGCGCCTTGCCATCCCTGTGAGGACTGACAAGGCTCGTTTTTATTCTTATGCTTTCAATTGTCTTGCTACTTCTAGGCTAGGTTTTCTTTTTCCCCGATTCGCCCATCGTTGAGCTGCTTAGGAGCTTGGGTTTTTTTTCTTATCCATCCTCCCATCCCTTTCTGCCTTCCTGCGCGAAGTTATCTGCTCCTGGTCTGCATCCACCACTTGATCGTTCTCCTGCATTATAGATTCAGAGCGCAACTACGACAGATATTATGCGATGAGACTTTCCTACCGCGTTGGGTTGGCCACCCTCCTGATCCTCGCCTTCATCCTGATCAAGCGCCATCTGGATTCCCTTCAGGATGGTTCGCACGTACCGTCCTCCTGGCAGTTCAGCAACGTGGTAGGGGGCGGCGCTGCGGAGCCTGTAGCTACTCCCACCAGCAAACCTGAAAATGAAAAACCTCAGGAGACACCGGTCCCGGCAGTAGAAGAACCTCTTCCGATCAAACAGACCTACGAGATCACTCCTATTATCGTTCCCAATGACCGTGTGATTGTGATGGCCAAATTGAGCAAGGAGGATACGTCGTGGGTGAGCACTGATTTGAATGAGTGAGTTGTTCATGGGAAAGGCCTTGCGCGGTGAGCTGACTTCAGTCCAGATGGCGCAATTTCATCTACACCGTCGATGACGTGAACGCGGCTCGACACACCCCGAAGAACAAAGGCCGCGAGAGTCTTGCCTACCTTCAATACATCGTCGATCACTACCATGACCTCCCGTCCACAATGGTTTTCCTCCACAGCCATAAAGACGGCTGGCAGGCGGGTTGGCACACCGATACGCTGGATTATAGCAATGTGGAATCGGTTCGATCACTTCAGACCGAATTCGTGCAACAGAGTGGCTTCGTGAATCTCCGTTGCCAATCAAACCCGGGTTGCCCACAAGAAATACGTCCGTTAGAGGATCCGCCTCAGCCAGGCAAGGAGAACAGTAGAGTCTATGCCAGGGTGTGGGAGGAATTGCACAACAACACCAACATACCCGAAATTGTTGGCGCACCGTGTTGCTCGCAATTCGCTGTGTCCAAAGCGCAAGTTTTGAAGCGTCCTCTCAGTGATTATCAACGGTACTACAATTGGGTGCTCACGAACAAGTTGCCGGATGAGCTCACTGCCTGGATCATGGAATATTCTTGGCACATCATTTTTGGAAAAGATCCAGTGTTCTGCCCAGATACTTACCAGTGCTACCAGGATGTTTATGGAAATCCATATTTCTGGTAGATTTTCTCATACATATACCCCATTTTGTTCTTGGTTCATTTATTTGACTATGATTGTACGCAATATGTTTTCTGTCCCTGCGTTGTACTCAGAGACTGTGTTTGTATATGGTTTGGAAGCTACGGATATCAAAAGCTGTTCGGCAACATTTTTTAGACTTTTCAGGAGTTTAGACATTGCATTCGTGACATATGGATCATATTTGAGTATGCCTATATATCACCATTTATCGTCCCTTTACATGTATATATTGAAGATAAGGCGAGTTGGCTGGCCTGAGAATGGAACTCGCGCGGCATTCTTTTTTTTTTTTTTTTCAATTCATCTACCCCATAGCATGTCTTGCTATGTCTACTTATCTACTGCACAGAGTCTAGAATGAGTATTAGAGACTTACTCCATGCAAATATGTGATTATGAGACAGAAAATCATGGTCTTAGGTTCGCGAATTTCTTCTGCCAGTATTTGATTGCTTGACCTGTCTCAATCGCTCAGTCGACTTCTCGCTTAATTGCGGTATATCTTGGCCAGTGCTTCTTAGGTGGACTATATAATTTCAAGGGAGCAAAGGTAATAGCAGTAATAATTGCTCTATACGAACCCCTCATCCTAAGGTCTCAGGGACTTCATGTACCGGATACATTGAAGAATACTTGTCCTCCGTTTGCAATGCAGGGCAACTGGTACTTCCGTTTGCTGGCGCCTAACTTGAGCAAGGAGTAATTAACTGTCTGTTCCCTTGATCAGTTCAACAGCACAAATTCACTGACGCCACGCCAGGTCCTACTTATTTATGCCAAGCTCATGAGGAGCATTGATCTTCTGAATTCTACTCAATCCTAGTACCTGGCGCAGCAAAATGTCGCTAGGACCTCATCTCTACTACGACGGCGAAGACTACAAATGCCTCCTATGCGATAGGTGGTTTAGAACCGCAAAGGCACTGTACGATCATTGTCGATACACCAATCGCCATGAATGGTGCGAAACTTGCATGCGGGTCTTCGTTTCTACGACTGCAAAGAATCAGCATCTGTTCTTCTCCCCAGTCCACAGTCACATCTGTACCCTATGCTCTTCTCGACCTCGATTTGATACCGCTTGGGAACTAAAGGCCCATCGCATTGACTACCACAACCTATGTGACATTTGCGGCAAATACTTCGACAATGAGAACAACCTGCGAATGGCAAGTTGATGTTCCATATCGTTATCTCCAGATGTCGCTAACTATTCTTGACCTGCAGCATCGGCAGCGCCACCAGGCTAGAAATTTGCAGTGCTACGGGTGCTACCAGTACTTCAAGACTTTCTCAGGCATGTTGATCCATCTCGAGTCAGGCAGCTGTCCCTCCGGAACAGACATTGATGTAATCAACCGCTTGGCGCGTCAGTGCTACCAGAGTCGCAAGTACATCGATAGTGACGGGGATTACATTTGTCCTGGCTGTGACAAGTTCTGCTCGAAGCTCTCTGGATTATTCCAGCATGTTGAGGACTCCCTGGGCTGTTCGTACCTTAAAGAGAGTGGCCAGTGTCTGGCAAAGTTGGAGTATTATATCTCTTGGAATGTGCAACCCTAGCCAGGCATAAAGAGACTTCTGCCGTTCAGTTGGCAAGGTATGACTAGAGATTAACCAGAAGGCATGGTTTGGATGCGTGAGACTTTCCTGAGGCCCATGCACATAGAACGTGTGGAGCCCTGCCGTGTGAATTGGCTTTTGTATCATAGAAACCATTTGAGAGATTGGAAACACCTTTGCCTTCGCACGCTTTACTATATGCCAGTAGACGGATTCATTAGTAGACTAATTATCTTTGTGGACGTTCATGCGGTGACTCTAAGCAACGTTTTCCTTACTCCGCAGTATGCGACGGTGGCGGATGCCCCAGGCCAACACCGCAACCCGCGGCTTTCGGCTTACTCAATCTGCTAGCTATGTTATGACACATTAGTTCTTAATCTCAGCACCGGAGATTCTGCTCTGACTCTATACCCTGTTCCGTTCTGATAATTTCTTGATTTTATAGAAGATTTAGACCTCAGATTCCAGTCAAAATGGACGCAACAGGACCTACAGAGCAGTGGCTCTCCCAACTCACAGCAATGCGCGAGGCGATTGCGGCGTTGAAGCTCCCAAAGGACCCCGCCACTGAACAGCTCAGCTACGGAAGCGATTTAGATTTGGACCTCGACGATGACTACTCTTCACCAGGAACTGTGGACGATATCTGGGATATCATCAGCTCCGATGACGAAACCACCGATGACCTCGACGACATCAACGGCGTACCTCTCCCTCCGGCGCCGTCAACCTCTTTCTACGATCAAGCATGGCTGGAGCAGAAATGCCAGGCCATCACCCTCCAGAAACCCGGAATGAGCGCGCAAGAGCTAGCCGGACAGATCACGGCGTCACTTGCCACTGACAGCGGAGATGACGAGCTGCAGATGTCCCTGGCGGAAATTGTTGGGTTCGACGATCTCGACTTCGTCATTGAGTTGATCGGACACCGAGGGGAGATCCTCGCCTCTATGGCCTCGAAGACAGAAGCCCAGACGGACGGACTCATGGCGGGAAAGTTACAAACGCGGGCGGAGCGGGAACAGGCATTGCGGCAGCAGGACTTTGAGCATAAGCATGCGCCGTTATTACCTGCGCAGGCGAGATCTGAACCCAGGTACCCGCATGTCTTCAAGACGCACGAATCCAGGAATACGCTTGCGCTGGGTGGGAAGAGATACGGGCTCCCTGTGGGTAGCAAGCAGATCGATGAGCAGCGGTATACGGAGTTTGAGATTCCGGCGTCGAGGGTGGGCACGCTGGCGTCGTCGCAGAAATTGGTTGAGATTAAGTCGCTGGATGGACTGTGTAGGGGGACCTTCAAGGGCTACAAATCGCTGAATCGGATGCAGAGTCTGCTCTATGATGTGGCCTACAAAACCAGTGAAAACATGCTCATTTGTGCGCCGACTGGTGCTGGTAAAACTGACGCTGCCATGCTGACGATCCTTAATACGATTGGCAAGAATACGGTGCCGAACCCTATTGAACAGCCGGATGCTACGGAGTTTGCAGTACAGGTGGACGACTTCAAGATTGTCTATGTGGCGCCGATGAAGGCCTTAGCCGCGGAGGTCACTGAGAAACTCGGGAAACGACTTGCATGGCTTGGTATCCGAGTCAGGGAATTGACTGGGGATATGCAACTTACGAAGCGCGAGATTGTTGAAACGCAGATTATCGTCACGACTCCTGAGAAGTGGGATGTCGTCACCCGGAAGAGCACAGGAGACACGGAGCTCGTGCAGAAAGTGCGCCTCTTGATCATCGATGAGGTCCACATGCTTCACGATGAACGTGGTGCCGTCATAGAATCTCTAGTTGCGCGGACCCAACGACAGGTTGAAAGTACCCAGTCGCTCATTCGTATAGTTGGCCTTTCCGCTACGCTGCCGAACTATGTCGATGTAGCCGAGTTTCTGAAAGTGAACAAGATGGCTGGACTGTTCTTCTTTGATGCGTCATTTAGACCAGTCCCTCTCGAACAGCATTTTATTGGTGTGAAAGGAAAGCCGGGCTCGAAACAATCCCGCGAAAATCTGGACATTGTGGCATTCGACAAAGTGCGTGAGATGCTCGAGCGAGGGCATCAAATCATGGTCTTTGTGCATTCACGGAAAGACACTGTTTTGACCGCTCGAATGCTGCGGCAAATGGCTGTCGAGAATGGCTGCGAAGACCTCTTCAGCTGCCATGAACACGAGAACTACTCCAACGCCCTCAGAGATATGAAGCATGCGAGGGCGCGTGAGTTGAGGGACTTGTTCGCCAGTGGATTTGGTACTCACCATGCTGGAATGACTCGAAGTGACCGCAACCTGATGGAGCGCATGTTCTCCGAGGGCCTGATCAAGGTGCTTTGCTGTACTGCCACTCTTGCCTGGGGTGTCAATCTTCCCGCCGCTGCAGTCGTGATCAAAGGCACCCAGCTGTATAATCCCCAGGAAGGTAAATTTGTCGACCTCGGTATCCTTGATGTCCTGCAGATCTTCGGACGTGCTGGACGTCCCCAATTCCAAGATACTGGTATTGGCTTCATCTGCACTACACACGACAAACTCAACCACTACCTGTCTGCAGTGACCTCGCAGCAGCCGATTGAATCTCGATTCTCCAGTCGACTTGTGGACAACCTGAATGCCGAGATCTCGCTCGGTACAGTCACATCTGTTTCTGAGGGTGTGCAATGGCTAGGTTACTCGTATCTCTTTGTCCGCATGTTGCGCGAGCCGCGCAATTACGGTATCGATTTTGCTGAGATCCGCGATGATCCCATGTTGGTGCAGAGACGGCGCCAACTGATAATTCAAGCCGCGCGCGTCTTGCAAAAGAGTCAGATGATCATATTCAATGAGAAAACTGAGGAACTGCGGGCAAAGGACGTCGGTCGTATTGCGAGTCAGTATTACGTTTTGCAAACCAGTATTGAGATCTTCAACGAGTGGATGCGCCCTCGTTCTGGAGAGGCAGATGTCCTGAGGATGATCAGTATGAGTGGCGAATTTGACAACATCCAAGCTCGGGAAAACGAGTCGAAAGAGCTAGACCGGCTTCGTGAAGAAGCTATACAGACAGAAGTCGAAGGTGGCAACGATTCTCCTCACGCGAAGACCAATATTCTTCTGCAGTCGTACATCTCCCGCGCAAAGCTCGAGGACTTCGCTCTGGTTTCTGACATGGGCTACGTAGCGCAGAATGCTGCTCGTATTTGCCGTGCTCTCTTCATGATTGCGTTGAACCGCAGGTGGGGTTATCAATGCCAGGTGCTTCTGTCGCTCTGCAAGTCTATTGAGAAACAGATCTGGCCTTTTGATCACCCATTCCATCAGTTCGATCTCCCCCAGCCGATCCTCAAGAACCTAGATGAGAAGTTGCCCACTTCGTCGCTAGAGTCGATGAGGGAAATGGACGTTGCCGAAATCGGTCAGCTCGTCCATAACCAGCGCATGGGAAAGACGCTGTCCAAATTACTGGACAATTTCCCTACTCTCAGCGTGGAGGCTGATATTGCTCCTCTAAATCGGGACGTCTTGCGAATCCGGCTGAGCCTGTATCCCGAGTTCACTTGGAATGACAGGCACCATGGAGCCTCCGAATCATACTGGATCTGGGTCGAGAACTCGGAAACCTCGGAGATTTATCATCACGAATACTTCATTCTTAGTCGGAAGAAGTTGCATGATGAACATGAGCTCAACTTTACCATTCCGCTCTCAGATCCCTTACCGAGCCAGATCTACGTTCGTGCAATCTCTGATCGCTGGTTGGGTGCAGAAACAGTGACACCCGTCTCATTTCAGCATTTGATCCGTCCAGACACGGAAAGCGTGTATACGGATCTCCTTAATTTGCAGCCGCTACCTATCTCTGCCCTTAACAACCCCATCCTGGAAGAACTTTACGGCCAACGGTTCCAGTTCTTCAACCCAATGCAGACACAGATTTTCCATCTGCTGTACCACACTTCAGCCAATGTTCTCCTCGGTTCTCCAACTGGAAGTGGAAAGACTGTGGCCTGTGAGCTGGCAATGTGGTGGGCTTTCAGGGAGAAACCAGGCTCAAAGGTAGTGTATATTGCGCCGATGAAAGCTCTCGTGCGCGAGCGAGTCATGGACTGGGGCAAGCGTCTCACCGCACCGATGGGTCTGAAGTTGGTTGAGTTGACAGGTGACAACACTCCTGATACGAGGACCATCCGGGACGCGGATATCATTATCACGACTCCTGAGAAATGGGACGGTATCTCTCGTAGTTGGCAGACCAGAGATTATGTGCGGAAAGTGAGCTTGGTCATCATCGACGAAATACACCTGTTAGGCGGTGATCGAGGCCCCATTCTTGAGATTATCGTGTCCCGTATGAACTATATTGCATCGCAATCCAAGGGTTCCGTTCGGCTTATGGGTATGTCTACGGCTTGCGCAAATGCCACTGATCTGGCCAACTGGCTGGGCGTCAAAGAGGGACTGTTCAATTTCCGACACTCTGTGCGTCCAGTGCCCTTGGAGATCTACATTGATGGATTCCCTGAGCAACGTGGCTTCTGCCCGCTCATGCAGTCTATGAACCGTCCTACGTTCCTTGCGATCAAGAGCCACTCTCCAGAGAAGCCTGTGATCGTTTTTGTTGCGTCTCGAAGACAGACCCGACTGACTGCGAAAGACCTGATAAATTACTGCGGCATGGAAGACAATCCGCGCCGCTTCGTGCGTATGTCGGAGGAGGATCTGCAACTCAATCTCGCGAGAGTCAAAGACGAAGCGCTCCGCGAGGCACTCAGCTTCGGTATCGGCTTGCACCATGCCGGTTTAGTAGAGTCTGACCGACAACTGGCGGAGGAACTTTTCGCGAACAACAAAATCCAGATTCTCGTGGCAACAAGTACCCTTGCATGGGGTGTCAACCTTCCGGCCCACCTTGTGGTGGTCAAAGGCACGCAGTACTTCGACGCGAAAATTGAAGGTTACAGAGACATGGACTTGACCGACGTTCTGCAAATGCTGGGCCGTGCTGGACGTCCGCAGTTCGATTCGTCTGGTATTGCACGCATCTTTACCCAAGAGTCGAAGAAAGCTTTCTACAAGCATTTCCTGCACACTGGCTTCCCGGTCGAGTCTACTCTGCACAAGGTTCTGGATAACCATTTGGGAGCCGAAATTTCCGCCGGCACAATCACAACGAAGCAAGACGCTCTGGACTACTTGACATGGACATTTTTCTTCCGCAGACTGCACAAGAATCCTTCGTATTATGGGCTTGAGATTTCGGCGGAGGAACACAACACGATGGCTGCTCAGGCAATAGCTCAAGACTTCATGATTGATTTAGTCGACAAGTCCCTTGGCGAGCTGGCAGAGTCGTCTTGTGTTGTGTTTGACTCGGCAACTGGCGAGGTCGACTCGACGCCTTTCGGCAAGATCATGAGTTACTACTATCTCTCGCACAAGACTGTCCGATATCTGATGTCGCATGCGAAGCCCAATCCCACGTTCCATGATGTGCTTAGCTGGATGTGTTCCGCCACAGAATTCGACGAGCTGCCTGTCAGACACAACGAAGATCTCATCAATGCCGAGTTAGCTCGCAATCTGCCCTTGTCGGTTGAGTCCATGGGAGACCTGCCGCTGTGGGATCCACACGTCAAGGCATTCCTGCTATTGCAGGCGTACATGTCGCGAATCGATCTTCCGATTTCCGATTACGTGGGTGACCAGACATCCGTCCTGGATCAAGGCATCCGTATCATCCAAGCCTCTATCGACATCATGGCTGAACTGGGGTATATCCGCGCCTGCGAGACGCTCGTGAGCCTTCTCCAGAGCATCAAATCCGCAAGATGGCCCGAGGACCACGCACTGTCGATTCTTCCCGGCATCGAGCCCACAACGAAGCTGCAGGGCCTCCCAGGCTCCCTCGTTGCCCTCTCGTCCCTCCCCACAGCCTCCGTCTCCGGTCTTGCCCGCAAACTACAACTTCCCGCACCATTCACCAAGGCCGCCTCGTATCTACCACAGGTCTCCGTATCCGTCGCCAATCTCTCCTCGACCGGTATCACTGTATCTCTGAGTCGTCGCAACCCGCCCACAAACCGTGAACACAGAGTCTACGCCCCTCGCTTCCCCAAGCCCCAAACTGAAGGATACTTCCTAATCGTCTGCAGTGCCTCCGCAGACGGCAAGGACGGCGAGTTGCTTGCTTTGAAGCGCGTGTCCTGGCCAGCAAATAACAAGAATCAGAGTTCGAATTCCGGCTCTGGCTCTGGCTCCCGCCAGAATTCCTCCGGCAGGAATAATCATCGGAATGGCCCGCTCACTGTGCGGTCGTCTGTCAAGTTCCCGCAGGATTTCCTGGTGCAGTATACAAGTGCGACCGGGAAGGGTGTGAATGTTAAGGTTATCAGCGATACCTATCCGGGGATGCAGTGGGTGGTATCGAATGTGGAGGTGGAGTTGAAGCCTGAGACGCAGAGTGTGCCTGAGTCTTCGAATTATCCTGAGAAGGCGTGATTACTCACTGTTGTATCGAGATAAGTTTGGAGGGAATATGGCGTACGCGCTTTTCCCTAGAATATAGACAAGATGATAGATGCGAGAAAACCTGAAAGGGGAACGTTGACTCGTCATATATGAAAATTCTAAGAGTATAACCTAAGATACTTCGCGCCCCTGATACCTTCCTATCACCTGTACTGCCCGCAGATAAATATGTGCACAAAAAAGATCGCCCTGGCACCTCCGAAGCAAACAATTGGCTGTAGTAACTAGAAGATCGAGCCTCAATGTAATAGAGAAGCTGAATTAACATAAATAAACAATAGATCGTCACCAAGTACATAGAAGAAGAAAAGAAATTCGCTGCCTGTGCCGAGACACGAGCAAAGGAATAGAATAACGGAATGCTCACGCAGAGGTTTATATAGTTTCGATGCGCGCGTCCTGCGAATTCCCATGCCGATGGCCGTGGTGCGCGTCTCGTACCTGTGGGGTCTTCGCCTGTCGGACTACGAGCCTCTCGTCGGGATTCAGTCTCTCCGCTCTTGGCCTGATTGGGACGATGACCTGCTTCTTTCCTCGCGAGACGGAGACGGACCTGGCGATGGAGACTTCGACCTTGGGGATGGGGTCCATGGCCTCGTTCGCTTCGATGTCCTCGTTATCGTCGCTGAGGGGCATGCGTGTGGTCGAGAACGGGGAGAGTGCGGAAAGAGTTTCCATTGGAGATCTGATGCGCTCGGTCTTGTCGCGCGCGGCGGAGTTGATGGGCGAGAGGTGGGGGGATGGGGCGGAGCTTATGCTGGACCTCGTGGATGGCAAGCCTTGGGTGTTAATCGTTAGGGCCAAGGGTGGTGTTCTCTGCCTTGGGCTGGGAGTTGGGTTCTGAATAGGGCTGGGACGCGGACTTGAGGCCTCGCTTGTCGGCTTCTTGCTGATAATTTCCCATACAGGCTCCTGTTCTTTGTCCACGTAGATTTTCGTCTGCTTGAGTCTCTGCAGAAGGAGCTCTTCCTCGGTTGAATCCATTGACACTGTCGATGAGACGGAGTCTTTGGTTTGATGCGACATGGGGGACTTGATCGATGGACTCTGCACCATCAAGAGGACGTGATTTGGATCGTTTGTAGGTGTCTGTCGGCCTAATCCACCGAGCGATGTTTGGCTTCGATGCAAAGGGCTGGGGCCTCTTGGAATGTTCTGAGAGCCCAGAACCTTCGACGCCTTGCTGACAGGCGCTTGCGTGGGGAACAGATTGAAGCTGGGAAGTCGTGGTTGCGGCGATGTCGCCCGTCGTCGAGGTGATTGAAAGTCCGGTGGTGGTATGGATGCCTAATCACGGCTTCAGTCAAAGAAACATGGTTGCACAGCAAATCAGGATACATACATCTAGTTTTGGGATCCTCACATCCTCCAAAGTCTTACTCCGCCTCTTCAACAACGAGGGCTCGTTTTGATTCAGAACACCGCCAAACATGACGCTATACCTTTCTAGCTGGACATCAGGAATGTCGATCTGCAGAAAAGGTCCTGCAGTGCGCGGCTTTGCACCAGGTACAAGGCCATTATTCTTGGCTGAGTCTTGAGGAGCCGTCTCCAAGCTGCTTTGAACGTAAGATTTGGGTCCATTCTCGGCCTCGGGACACGGCCATATCTCTAAATTTGGAAGATTAGGAGGCGTAGGAGCCATTTTCTCAGGCTCCGATTTTTCAGCCTCGCATTGGTGTTCGTAGTCGACTGAATGGGTGGACTCCTGTAGAGGCCACTCCTCAGTACATCGAAGCTGATAGAATGGCTGGTTGGCCGTAGCTGGCAATGCATTCTTGGCCTTGAACAATCCGCCAATCTTCCTCCATTTGCTCGGTTTGCGCTTGGGGGATTTCGTTTGGGGCGCGGCTTGTTCGGGGCTCGCCGAAGTTGAAACGGGCGGCTGTTCTTGCATTTGTGTGAGTATACTCTGCGGTTCTGCCATGCGAGGGCTACCTAAGGCTATGCCGATCATATTCGCATTCAGATCATCATCAGGGCTCTTGGGTAAAGGTACCGCTTCAGCGGGAGGTACGGCGATCTGAAAGTCGAAACCGGGATTGAGACCTTGCCCCTTCTTGATCGGTTTACGTCCATCTGCTGTCCTGGGGCGCTGAAAGTCCCATTGCGCAACGGCGCGGTTTACAGGGCGGCTGTTGTTGGCCACGTTCTCGACATCTCTCAGATCTGTCCGTGGTGATGCGTCGGAATACTTCAAAACCGGGTTTGAAATGATCTCTATTGCCTCTGGTGCGCGCGACCTCCCTAAGAAGATGCCTCGAGCCATTTTGCTGGCCGACTGCAAGAAAAAGGAAATGAAGCGGGAGTACAAGGACAGATGGAAAGAGTGAACGTGAGTCTAGAAAATGAACGAAAGACACAGTCTCGAAATTAACAAAAGTAAACGAATGGACAGCCTTCCAGAAGGCCTTCGCAGTGGTCGTGAGCAATGGCGGGTGAGAAGCAGCACCAGCAACGACAGCGAGAGTGGCTTCAAGTCTGATAATAAAGGGAGGCGCGGACGCGGTTTGCTCTGGTGTCTAGCAACTAACCATTGTGGAGCAACAGGCACAGATTGCCTCTGGTTGATATTGTTGGTAGTGGGCTGGCTAGTGTCAGACTTTAGATTAAGTGTAGATTTGACGACGCCATCAGATATTTATCTAAGGGACACTTCATCTAGCGCCGCCTCGGGACAAGAGACGATCAACCGAATAATCTGTGTAGCGCGAGCTGTATACTGTCCATCTGACCAGCATCGTCGGGGGAAGGGACTCGCTGAGCGATGCCAGTGCATCAGCGCACACTGCACTCAACCCTGGACGCCATGAAGCGTCGCACAGGATGCTTGATTTGATTGCAGTATCGAAGTTGTCGCAGGATTCGAGTCAAATCGTCCGACGTCGAACCACGGGCCAGTAAGATTCGGGTATTCCGCTGGCGTACCAATAACAACGTCAAATGAAAGAATCCCGGAGCTCCTGTTAGGATGCCCGAGACATTGAGGTGCGAAGTTTCATTCTTTCTGAAACAACAGTGGATCAGCCAATGATCTTTCAACACCCGAGAGACTAAGGTAGTTTCAATCTCACACATCTGGCTAAAATCCCGGGCTGTCCTCTCCGTCCACGTAATGAATTGGCAGTCATGGTACCTTGGCAATTATGGGAGAAGCGTGATAATCAACAGGTAAATATATGCTAAGCGCCAGGAGCTGCCGTGGACAGCACAGGCCGTTTGTCAGTTGTCACTTTATTATCCTGCAATAAGGCTGAGTCGTCAGGTAATTCGCCAAATGGTCTGGAAACTTCAGGGAGGATTATCGCAATCGACAATGACCTGGAACATAGATGTCTCCCTTCACGTGAGATTGCAATAAAGGTGGTTATCCCTCTGGCAAGGCAATTCTGAACCTCGCGATGAAACCAGATCCCGTGTAGCTATTTCGATTGCGAATGTTGTGTCACTAGATGAAAAGCACCCTGCATCGTATTGTCGCTATCAATAACATTTTCCCGTATCGGCGTCTATTCTTACATGAAGCGAAATAGGGAATGGTAGGGCCATCTGCACGATAGAGTGGTGGTAAGATGCCTTCGAGACTATCGTAAAGTTAAAGGTGAGGAGGCAAACTATTCGTGTAAGGAGTCTGTACGAATATCCAGTCCCGTCAGATGAGTTCAAGTCTAGTCCAAAGAGAGCTCATGAAGAAACAAGCAAGACTCCCAAAGCAGCAAGAGACACACATGATCGCCGCGTGACTGGCTGACTAGTGTACAGAGATGACAGGCACGTGCTCCATAGAAATCCATGCCCCCATGAGACAAAGATATCAAGTACTTAGGCTACGACGTCGGAAGATAGGCACCGAGCAACCCTTCAGTATGACGAGAGTCGGGCGCATATATCGACGAGACTAAAACAGTTCCGACCAGAACAGGCGGTGAAGAAGACCCTGTTGATGACAGCAAGAAATAGTGGGAAGGCCAAAGACAAACTCTGTTGATCGGTGGGTGTTGCTGGGTTTCTGTTTAAAGTGGAACTGCGGAAAGAGACTTGGACGTACTTAGACAAAGCAGCAGAATAGCCTAGCAACTATCGTCAACTACTGCGGTTGCCTTCATACTAGAGCTAGAGCAGTTGCGATACAACAACTGCTGAAAGTGACAGGATGGAGACGCTGGATAATATCACGGTACACTTTGAGCATAATACATCAATAGGCCCTAGAATAGGACTGTGGATAGTATTATGATAGCGAGCAATGGAATCAATTGTCAGTCACAGACTCGCTGACTCTCAGTATTACTTACCACTACGAAGGAGAATGGCGGGGCGTTGCCTCCCAGACGGATAGCCCACCCCACCTTAACCTGACTTTACCTACCTTAGCTTGTCGTTGCTGTCTCTCTCACCCACCACTCTAAATATCACCTTGTGCTCTCTTCCCCTCTTCAACCCACAACCACCATCATCATCTCCAACTTTTTGCTGTGACTTCTTGTCGCTTTCTTCCCTCTTCCTTCCGTCAGTCTAATCCCTGCTGGTCCATCCCTCTTGGCTTGTCTTAGCTAACGACTCGACAATATAGCTTCCCCTTATCCGCTCCATCCCGTTAATTTGTTTACACCACCGCCAACATGGGTCAGCACTCGGCAGTTTGGCAAGGTACGGCTATTTCGTTGGATATGTCGTTTATAGACTTTAGCAGGTTGTTATTACAGGAGATAACACAAAGCTAACGTCTGAATTCTTCCGAACAGGATATGTTGATTCCAGGTACCATACATCCCACCGCTACCCCGCCATCGCTGCATCACCAATCTTCTTCGTCCACAATTTCTCTGACCTTAGCCAAATCTACCAGTCTGATGGGTTCCGGCCAGTTTGACAAGGCCGCCATCCTGAGCTACGACTTCTCCGACGTCGAGGCCCAGTCCCCTAATTTCAAGGTATGAAGGACGTCCCGACATTGGCATCCCATTTGGCGGAGCTCCGGCCCAATTCCTGGCAATGTCCACGGAAACAAGCAATCTCCTGAACACGTCAATAACTTTATCGCCTCGCTATAGATCTCGAAGGAGGAAATCGCCGGTCTGAAGGCTGCTTTCGACAAGCCCGGCAGTGCTTTCGCAACCGGTTTCGTGGTCGGAGGAGACAAGTTCGTCGCCATCAAGGCTGATGACCGCAGTCTGTACGGCAAGAAGGTAACCAACTACATTTTCATATGCCGTTATCGGCCTTTGAGGTCACGCGGAAATGGTGAACGCTAACGGTGGTCACTATAGGGCAAGGAGGGTATCGTCGTCGTCAAGGCCGTCTCTTGCGTCATGGTCGCCCACCACGGCGAGGCCGTCCAGACCACCAACGCCGCAACCGTTGTCGAGAACCTCGTCGACTACATCAACAACCCCCGGTAGACGATAGAGGAGCGCGGAAAATGAAGTTGTCTTGATTGTTCGATTTTCTATATCTTTTTATTCCGAAACGGCAGAAGAGCGGTGTACCACTTTTTCCTTAGTCGGATGTGAAACTATGCTGGTGACCTTTCTTTTCAGCGTCATGCCTTAACTGTCTATAGCAAGTAGATATCTTCAATATGTACTGGTTTTAGTACACTCGCGATTCTAGAGATGGCAATGCTTGAATTATATGAATATGCACAAGCTCTTACGCATGATCTCGATGCACATCAAGCGTTGGATTTACCTGTTTGTATTCTATATATTATATAGTGCATCGAAGAAGATAAGAGTCGGTGCCAGAAGACTGCTACCGAAGCACGAAGGATTAGTAATTACAAAGTATAAGATATATATCACATCAGCTCATACAGACCCATCCCTCTTGGCCTCGCTCAACCTCCCATGAAGCGAAGCTGCGAAAGTGGTCGTGATCTTCATGCCGTGTCATGGCCGTCTGAAATCGTTCATGTCTGTATATTCGTACACGTAACATCGTGGATACTCCTTTTCGTCCCCGGGGGAAGACTCTCGCACAAGGACGGCTGGTCTCTGTCGTGCGTCGTGGTTATTATACCGGGAGCTCTGCGTTCCGTCTGCCACCCGCCAGGACCTCCAACGCCGTCTTGATATAAGGACCGACGACCGGGATGTTCCCTGCGAACTGACCGATTGTTACGAGAAAGTCGCCGAAGAGGATGAAGAGACCGTATAATTCGATGAGGAAACCCGTCAGTGGCCAGCGAAACAGGATGAGGAGGATGCCTGCTGCGAAGGCGGCAGTGCCCTTGAGTTTTTGGCGGCGCGAAAAGAAAGCGAGTGTCCGTTGAACTCCAATGATTAACGTTAAGCCGATGAGGAAAAGGACCTGTTGCGACGTTAGTCATGGTCTTTCGGCGGTTGTCGCGTGATCAATAGCAGCGCAGGATTGGGGAGAATGGGGTACGCACGTTTCCCATCGCGAGTCTGTAGTAGGTCCCAACGTTAGCATGAATGCTCCCAAATAATAGATTAGAATGATACATACAGTGAACGGTCAAAAAACATTAGGACGCCTCCGAACAGGAACAGGCCCCCTATAGCCGCACCACATCAGTCCCTGGCTGAGCATATCGGCGGAACGAGGAAAAGGGGAGAGGATCCCCCGGAGTAGATTCCATCTCGCCTACCTGCAGAACAAAAGATGACACCAATTTCTTTATGCATGTTAGCAAGCGCTCTGATCGGATGATGCTCCGGTGGTCCTACTTTGGTTGTCCGAGAGCCACATGGTGGGCATCTTGAGGGTTTGCTAGGCGAACCGGAGAATATTACACAAGTTGAGGCGACTCGTTGCTCGCGTATAGGAATCTCAGGTCAGCCGAGTGTCGCGACGACGAGTACTTTATATTCAGGGAGAAATCTGGAGTTGTTGTGCTCGAATCTGGCAGAAATTCAAGAAATCTCCCTGGAACTCAGTAAATAAACGCATGCTCCCAACATTTTCGTTTCTGCCACGTTCGTTTTTGGTTCTGAGCATGGTTTATGCCGGATGCGGTGGGCGGTCTGTTGCGCTTGGACGTACTACCGAAAACCCGCACAACTGACTGTTTTTCTCTCGTGTCCTCTTGCCTCCTCTGCCAAAGCGATTTGGAACGAGTTTACGATGGCCTATTCACGGCCCTGTTTCCGCTTTCTATGATTCAAGATGCTGAAATTCTAGTCAGGTGGAAAGGGTCACATTGGACTGGCTACGAAAAATCCATTAGAAGACCTATCAAGGATTCGAACTCAGAATATTAATGGACGAATCGGATAATGTCCAGAATTGATAAGCCATGATCAATCTGGGCCTCACAACCCCTTCGCTCAAGAGCTTCCTTCTGTCGTTTACTGGCCTCTGCCATTTACAACTCAAGTATACGCCGCGACGACAGCATCCCTGGATGCTGTAACTGACGTTCCGTCCGTGGAGCGTCGGTAATAGTCGAGTGCTTCAGCACAAGGCGAAGATCGATTCTCTTAAAGATCACGAATAAGCCGGAGCGCTTTCTTGAACCTGTCTCGAGAGGGGCACGGCGGGTGGAAAGGGCTTGACTGTGTTGGTCGTACATGCACTCGTATCTTGCAAGTGATAGTCTTGAATAGAGCAACAAGTTAATATCTGAAATCTGAGTTTCCACGGAGTATATTGTAACCTACCTGCTCTTGGTGTGCACGAACGTAGGACTTTCATAACATGAGATGGATGACCGCCTATTTCAGCACGACATGAGCTCCTCTCAGTTCGAGATAGCTCTCTGGAACACCTTGGCTTAATGTCCGAATGACCCCAAACACCTCTTTATCATGGTATCTGAGCCGAGTCTTGGGGTCTGTGTATGGTGTCGGCAGCCCCGTGATATCGCAGTAGCGCGTGTGCTGTGACGGATGCAGTGATGGAGCTGATTCAATGTTGGTATATGTCACCGCTGGCCCCGATGGAAGCATGGCCCTTGCGTTCTTCTCCAAGACGAGCGTCGACAGGTTCTGCGCCGCCTGGGCGATGTTCGTGCGAGCGGAGCTGTCAGCGGGCGTTTGGCTGCCGTCGGTGCTGGGTTGTAAAGGAGTCGATGCGCCAGAGTTCGCCTGTGTCGCCATAACAGATGCCTCCTTTCTGGAGTTCTCTGAAATAAGTTGTTTGACGTTCTTGTTGCGACGCTGCGATGGCCGCCAGTTCGGGTTGCGGAAGGGGCGTGGAACCTGGGCGATGTCCAGGCGGTTGAGGAGTTGCTGATGTTCCTGACTTTCGGCAGGAGTAGGAGGGGCACCCATAATTGCTGATTTGTGAAAACGATGCGGATGGAGTGGACGATGCGCTGTCTTGACGTTGTAGAGAATCTTAACCTTGATGCCGCGGTAGAAGCTCAAAGTGTCTTGGAACATTGTCATCCGCTGGTACGGTAACCGGATGACAAACGGCGGACACTCTCCAAAGTCATCTGGCGCAGTGCTGGGATAGCAGAATAACTATTGAGCATGTCTAAATCTCCGAAATTGTAATTTTATTTTCATATCATATTCTAAATACTCTCTGTCGCCCATGAGGCGCAGTGACAGCAGGGCAACAAAGACAACTGTAGATCACGTGAGCTGTTGTAGTTGATACCTAACAGTCGCGCAACAAACAAACATTGCCTCTACAGAGTACATCGTGCCCATCTCGATAACAAGTCAAAAATGGTGGGTTGAAAATACGTCTTTCCTTATCCTTTCGATATGTGACTGATGAATAACCCTAGGAGAGTCCACATGAGCACCAGCAAGCACTATTGCTTTCTCGAATTATCACCAACATTGTATGTTACTATGACCCACGTTGCGGAGGCCTGCATGACTGATTGCCTGTAGGAGAAACTCAACGAGTCAATCATGGTCATGAACAAGAGCCTTCAGGTACGCTTCTTCTGCTCATTTTGATGGTCTCATGCTCACTGGACTATCAGGAGGTCAACATCCAGAACATGAACGTGGAGCTTGTGGCTCAGATGTTCAAAAACTACCAGTCTAATGTTCTCTTCCACTTGGAAGGTATGAGTTGTCCTGCCTCGCAGAACGCCACAGTCTTGCTGATCTGATGCAGCTACGGATAATCTGAAGGAGCCGCAATAAGGACGATGAGATTGCACGCCTGTTTCTCCGAGTTTAGCTTGTCATGAATGATACGACCTCATATATCAAATCCTTGTCATTCTTCTTCCACTTTTTCGTAGTCTGAGCAAGAATAGAGATAAGAGCGATTAAAGGGGAGAGCAGAGTAAGCAGCTAAAGACGTATTATGCCGACCTACAGGCAATGCATCCTAAAGAGACAATGTTGATGTTGATTGCCTGTAAGTGGAGCAATTTCATCAACTGCAAGTCAGGCTTGGCAGTATACAAACGCCGCCAGAGTCGCTTGCCGACCAAAGCTGGGGATCCGGAGCTCAGATTCCTCCTTCCGATCGCCCTTCAGAGTCAACGCTCGCTCCGTCATCCACGGATTCAGAGAAGCAGCGTCGTGCACATACTGGAATTGTCAAACCGCTTCTATCCTGTTATCTCCTTCTCGCAACTGATTTGACGATGCGGTAAATCGCCAACGGACACTGAGTTGCTGCTCCGATTTGTCCTCTACAACTAGTCGCCATGACGATTACCTCAGTGCAGACCCTTTTGCCCGGTCGCGTTGCGGTCACTCCCACCGAGAAGAACGCGGCGAAGCCTCCTCCGAAAATATACAATGTCTTGGATAATCCGTTCAAAGGGTATCAACCGCCGCAACCCGATGGGTATGAACGGAGCAGGTCGAAACCCTCTACAAGCGCTATCGTGATTGATAATGGTCGGTCCTATTTCGCTTGTTTGTTTCAGACTGTCATAGCATACTGACTCTGGCTTGCTACTACAGGATCAAGTCTGCTCAAGGCGGGCTGGTCTTTCGACAAGTCGCCGCGCTTGGTCCTCCCCCCTGTGATGAGTCGGTACCGCGATCGAAAGCTCAACAAAGCTTGTCAATTTATCGGTTACGACGCCTATGTGGATGCTACTACTCGGGGTCAGCTGCGTTATGCTTTTGACCCTGGTACAAGTGTGGTTGGAAACTGGGATGTGATGGAGGGACTGCTGGACTACGTGTTCATCAAGCTGGGAGTTGATGGCGCCAATGGAGGCGTTGATCGGCCTATCGTAATGACAGAGCCGATCGCGAATCCGAACTACCCCAGAAGAAGTGAGTAAATGCTTGTTCTACAAGGACTATGATCTGACCCGCGTAGTGATGAACGAGATCCTCTTCGAGTGCTATTCGGCACCCTCTGTCGCTTACGGAATCGACTCACTATTTTCGTACCGATACAACAAAGGCACCGATGGCCTGATTATCTCCTCATCCCACACATCGACGCATGTCATCCCTGTCCTAAACTCGAAAGCCTTGCTGTCGAATTGCTCGCGGTTGAACTGGGGTGGCATGCATGCGTCAGAGTACTTGCTCAAGCTTATGAAGCTAAAGTACCCCACGTTTCCCGCCCGAATGACTGAAAGCCAGATGGAAGATTTGGTTCACAAGCATTGCTACGTATCTACAGACTATGACCGGGAGCTAAGCAGCTATCTCGAGTGGACAGGGCTTGAGGACAGGGATCATGTCATTCAATACCCTTATACGGAGCACGTGGTGCCAGAGAAAACTGAGGAGGAACTGGCGCGGATTGCAGAGCGGAAGAAGGAGAGTGGACGTCGCCTGCAGGAGCAAGCCGCAAAAATGCGGCTCGAAAAGTTGATGAAGAAAGAGCAGGAGCTCGAGTACTGGAAGGACCTACAGCGTGGGCTTGCGTCTGAAACCAAGAAGGAAGCGAGACGCATCTTGGATTCCGAGGATCTGAAAGATGAGGCTCATCTTGACCGGCTGATTCGTGACCTCGAACGATCCATCAAACGCTCTAGAAACCGAGACCTAGGAGTCGAAGAGACTGAAGAACCTCCTGAAGATATGTCTTTCCCGCTTCTCGATGTTCCGGACGAAGAGCTGGACGAGGCAGGCTTGAAGGAGAAGCGCCACCAGCGACTCATGAAGTCGAACATTGAGGCTCGGCAACGTGCCAAGGCCGAGAAGGAACGCGAGAGAGCACGGAAAGAGGAGGAGGAGCGACTGGATCGGGAGAAGCGTGAGAACGACTTTGAGAACTGGGTTGCCGAACGAAGAGCTGCTCGACAGGTGCGTGGATTCTTGCTTGAATTTGGCAACATAACTAACTGTTCGTAGAATATTCTGCAAAGGATCAAGGAGCGCGATAGGATGAAGGCGGATCTGGGTAATCGGAAGTCGCTCGCCAGCCAGATGCGTATGAAAACCCTTGCAAACCTCGCTGCGGATGGGCCGAAAAAGCGAAGGAGAGGTGGTGACGACGACGATTTCGGCGCCAACGATGAGGACTGGGGTGTGTATCGCACAGTGGCAACCGGAGAACAGAGCGACGAGGAGGAAGAGGAGGACCTCGGCGAAATGCTGAACAACGTTGAGAACGAGCTTCTTGAGTACGATCCCGAGTTTACAGAGAACCACACTCTCGCTGCGCAGTCTGACTGGACCAAGAGTCTGGTACATGTTTTCCTGCGTGGGCCCTGGCCCTTTGACCCTGAAAGTCAGCGTGAGGCTAATCAGATCCATCTCAATGTTGAGCGGATCCGAGTGCCAGAGGTGGTTTTCAAGCCATCGATTGCCGGCATCGACCAGGCTGGCCTCTTGGAGATCGCGGCCGGTATCGTTAACCAGCGGTTCTCTAACCCAGAGGACCAGGCCAAACTGCTGCGTGACGTGTTCCTTACCGGCGGCAACACTCTCTTCAAAGGATTCGATGAGCGAATTCGCAACGAGTTTGGGAGTTACCTACCTGTAGATGCGCACCTGAATGTGCGCCGGGCCTCGGACCCGGTGCTGGACGCATGGAAGGGTGCAGCACAATGGGCTTCCGGATCGGGATTGAAGAATTACTCTGTGTCACGGGAGGAATACCTGGAAAAAGGAAGCGAATACATTAAGGTACGTCAGGTGATGTATCTACTGGGACATTTGGAGTGGAATGACTAACGATACAATAGGAGCACGACCTGGGGAATGTCACCTCGTGGTAATATGGTTTGACTCCACGTGGATTCGATTCAGGTATTGAGAACGAGGATGTGGACGAAAAGATCTACCTCTTACTATGTTTGTATTTATAGCGTGAGGGCAGGACTTGGGGAGTCTGGCGTCAGGGCAAGGGCATCACATCTGTGTGAAGGGTTTGCCCAGGTGCAGGTTGATTCAAAAGTCATACTACGAATCGCTTGTGGTGTAATAGTGTTATGGTACTTGGATAGTAGAAAAAGACCAATAGCATAGATCATGCTGGACCAATTTTTCGATTTGTAACTGGTGGGTCAACTGACCGTTGTACTGCACAGACATTCTACTGTAGATGTACCAGTAGCTGCACAGCTAAGCAGACCGACTCCTCCAAAGACGGGGTTGAGCACAGAGTTTCAGACCTTCGGCAAGGGACTGGACGAGCATTCTTCTGGCCCCCTGGGGTAGGTAGAGAGACAGCAAAGAGAGTTCAATCATTCGACTCATGCTAGACTCCTCTCTGCGGTCGGACTTTTCTCGGATGGAGACAGGAGGAGGTTCAAATCATACGACGGTCTGCTCTCCACGTACGGTTATTCCGTCAATGAGCTTCGAACATCATTGCAGCGAATTAGCGTGGTCCATAGCTCTCAATGCAGATCTCAGCCCTGTAGACCGAAAGGTACTGCCTCTATTGACAAGGCTGAAAGTCAATCCCGTGGTGAAGCTTCGATGGATCAAATCCTATGCATAGGTGCCGACTGCCGACTGTTCCGCAATAGGACAAAGAAAACTGCACTGTTCTGGAGATTGTCGGATGCGCAACGAAGTTCACTCACATGATGGTTGCAGGTGCTGTCTGTAGGGTGATCTACTGGTCGGTTGTGCTTGTCGATCATGTCCTACCTCCTTGACCCTTCCCACTGTTGGCGCTACTGCTGGAGTCAAAGCCAATCCCAACGTCGATTCAATAATGAGAAAGACCATCGACTAGATGAGTACAGAAGGTTGAGAAAAGCATTTCTTGTGATCATCTGATTCCTGTTACTTGGTCGGTCGGTCCATCAATGGGATCTTCGTTGCAAGCCGTGTCTCCCGGCTTGGAACATTGCAGACCTTTCGAATGAAGCTGGCCTGATATCAATGTGTATTATCGGGACCCCCCCTGTCTCTGATAGTTCTGGTCTTGTTTAGACCGTCATTGCCGAGTCAGTTGTACCTCTGATGCTAACTGGTTTGAGAGGTACTCTCCCAGTAAGTGACTTGCGTTCCCCTCTCGGTCAATGCATGCAGATCGAATCGCCTGATACTTTCTTCCGCATTCCAGCCATTTTTGATGATGACAACAAGGTTCTGAATTGACTTCTGACTAGTGACTACTAGCGGGATAATGATCAGCTTTCTCAAGTCTTCATGAAAAGCCGACTACAGACGATTTCCTCGATTCCGCGGGTTGCCGACTGGGCATCTTTCCTCATGACTCACGCAACACCAACTCAACAGTCTAGGCTGGCTGCTGTGATTCTATTCTGTCCTTGTTTGTGTACTTCCTCGGACTCCTTCCGGATACCTACACCTACTCGTGCAGATCAGACCGGTTTCTGATGACCAATTTGCAGCCCGATGGGAACCCCCTTGATTGAGGATTAGGCTTCTCCCCCGCTTGTGAGACAACAGTATGCTGCATACCGCATTGACGGGATAGAACCCACTGGAACTGCCTTTGGGCCTTCTTTGAGCATGTACCCATTATGGTATGCAAGGTGAACTGGGTGAGCTCGGTTGCTTGTACCACCCATCTCGAGCCAATCACCGTCGTTGCTCGCTCACGGTGCAGATGAACAATCAAGTTCTGGATTCCCTTGCATCGGAAAGAAAAAAGACTATGACGCATCTGGGGATAGCAAGCATGTCTGTATGCTTTGTGGACTATGCCCCTTTGACAGCCGTGCAGTGCCCGTGACGCAGGACGCATGAAGCGAACCTGGATTCCGGTTGATTCGGCTCGCTCTGATACCCCTCTTTGATGTATAAAGTCTGCGTCCAGTCCGTCCCTAACTTGCTGTCTGTTGGTATATCCTATCGACACACTGGTTGGGTCTGCGGCACTCGACCACACCTCGCTGCAACACAAAACCCTGTCCCTGCCTTTACATCTCCATCCACTATCAAAATAGCAGCCATGTTGTCAAGTTCTGTTGCTCGTCCGCTGCAGCTCATCACCCGCGTGATGCAGTGGTCCAGCGCTGTCATCGTGATGGGCATCACCTCCTACTTCATCCACCTTGGTCCTCGCGGCCAGCATCTTATCTACCAGGAAGTCATCGTATGTCCCCTCTTATGCATACCATCTTGTCTGTGTACTGACGAGATAGTCCACACTGTCGGTCGCCTTCTTCCTACCGGCCTTCATCTCCCCGTTCATGCCCACGGCCCTGAGCAAATTCGTCCTTGTTATCGACGTCATCTTCTCATACCTGTATGCTTCCCCCCTTTTCTCTCACAGCCTGATACAAGCTAACGGGACCCAAGCTGGCTCACGGCCTTCATCTTCGCCGCGCAAGACTACAACGAGCAGAACTGCTACTTCAATTCTCCCCCGTTCGTCGACTGCAGCAAGAAAAAGGCTAACGAGGCTTTCATCTTCTTGGCTTTGTATGTTCCTCATCCCTTCATTGACTTAGTTAGATTTCACGGGAGTGGTAGCTAACGGTTTGAAACAGCTTCTTCACCTTCGCCGGGATGTTCCTCGAGATCGCGTCGCTTTCGGCATACCGTCGCGAGAATGCGCCCGTCCGCGAAAAGAACGGACACAGCGCTGCGCCTGCCACTACTACCGCCGCGGTCTAGGCGCCTGCCTTGTGATTGCTAGCTGCTTTCTGCGGCTGGTATGATCGGTTGGGACGCCTAGCAATGAAGGATGAAGCTACGAGATGATGACACACGAGCCGGGATTATAGTGATGCTCGTCTGGGATGAACGATGAGCGGGTTCGTATGAGAGAAGCGATGTGTGGATTTTCTGATGACGTTAATGTTTAGTACTAATACCCATACACATACCCCTAATGATGTGATGTAGTCGTTGGTTGGATGATGGTGTGGAGATACCCACGTTTGTTCACTTGCAAAAGTCTCAGATAACCAATTATCCATTTGAATGAGGAATTTATTTGTTGAGTCTTACAGCCAGTGTGCAAGTACTCGCTATACAATACCTAACAGACTCAATCGTCAAGGTGCGCTTGCCAGGTGAGTCTCGATGTGACATTTCGGAAGACATAAGTAGACGGAATGTACAAGCTCGTTTAAAATCACCAGGCTGCCGACGAGCTGCTCAGGGAGCCGAGGAATTACGGAATGCAAATGCAAGGAATAACAGAAACGAGGCGAGGATGAACTCTCCTGCGAACGAATGGAGCGGGCGGGAATAGATCAGGATAGCAGGATAGCAGGGTCGTCGAGGTGAAAGAACTGAGAGGGAAACTGGGTGAATAGCAAGATAGTGAGGCCAAAGCAGAAGACAAGGCTAAAGAAAAGTCGGAACAATCCTCGATTATACGGGGCCGTTAAAGGCAGGTAAATAGGTATACCGTTTACGTTTGTCTCAGAGTAATGGGCGGTTGAGAAACCTCGATGCATTCTTTAGATTGCAATGCTCAATGCGTTGTACTTCAATTCTATCGTACACTCCGAGGATTTATGTACATCAAAGTCAACCAAGATACCGCATGAACAGCCGGAACTGGTCACGCTCATGCATGCAAAGTCAGTGTCTGGTATAATGCGACAAATGAACGCTCAAAAACAAAGGACAACATCTAATCATATACTGGCTCGGCGGGGAGCCATGGTACGTTGCAGCTTCTTCTTCTCCTCGGTCTCCTCCGGCAAAGGGAGGGACCCTTCAGTCTTCAGCTTCTCTAGGAACTGCGTGCCAAAGGCGTAGCCGACCTGGTAGATCTCATCAAACTTGCCAAACTCCAGCGTGCCGTATCCATCGATAGGGGGACGCATGTACAGACAGCCCGGGATGTTCTTGGCGCGCTCCAGGTTGTCAATAGACGAGACATAGGCCAGACGTGCCTGGATTTCGGATAGCGTTGGCGGATTGGGGCACGAGGAGAACGGGTTCCAGCGGTTAAAGACGGACCAGAATCCGGAGAGCGAATCTCCGTACACTTGGGGCGTGTTGTCGTCAATAGAGCCCACGTCAACGGCGAAGATCACATCCGCACCGAGTCCTTTCATATGGTCGACAGTCAGATTGTCAATGTAACCACCGTCGAGGAGCATGCTTCCCTCGTCGCAAATCGGCGGGATCAGACCCGCAAGCGACATGGACGCACGCACATAGCGCCAGACATATCCAGACGAGTGGTACTCGGGGCGCGATTTGCTAATGTTGGTGGTGTTGCAGTAGAACTCAAGCCAAAAATCCTCAATCTGGCTATCACCAAAGGTCTTGAAGATTCCACGGTTGAACTCGTGGCCGGTCGTGTAGGAGACCGTCGGGTACGTCAGATCAAGCGCGAACCGCCACATGCTTCCCATGCGGCCAGCAAACTTCTTCGCACGGCCATACATGGGAACCACGTCTGCATCTCGAGCATACAACGCACCAATGAACGAACCGATCGATGTGCCGCCGATGATGTCAACAGGGATACCGGCCTCTTCGAGCGCCTTGATCACACCAACGTGCGCAATACCTCTTGCTCCTCCTCCACCAAGCACCAATCCAACAGCTCTACCACACAGCCGACGCGCAAGACGGTGGAAATCACCTTTGAACGGGGATTGAGCGGAGTAAAGAGGTGTCTGTCGAATCCTCCGCGATGTGTACTTTTGGATTTCAGCCTGTAACACCTGGACGCGTTGTTTGAGGACTGTTCCGAAGCGCTTGGTTTCCGGATGCGAAGGCTCGGCCGTCAGTCGGAAGGCCATTTGAATGTGATGGTGGCCGCCATTGATCCAGACTCGGTTCTTCAACCACCGCCGAGTCAGTCCAGGCGGGCAATACCGCTCCGAGTGCAGCAATACGAGCTCTTTCCGAGCCGTAGTCTTCATGCCAAGCAGGAACCTCTCGTACTCTCCAATACTGGGGGATGATTCGGCCAGACCGACCAGAAGAATGCAATCGGCCTGCGTGATGCATGTTTGCGTCCACGGAGAGCTCACGTTAGTGTCAGCGATGTAAAGGACCATGCCATACTTCTCTTCTAGATCAGCAAGGTACTGGGACAACTTGAGCTTGCCCATCTTGCTGAAGGCATGGCGCCCTAGGTGATTCAAAATGGCCGCCTGATTGAGCGATGTAACCCCATTCGTCACTCCAACTTGATGAAGAGCGTGCAATAGTCGATTACCGAATTCGACCACTGGGACGCCCGCTGTCACAGGCAGAATGCCCACGGTGCGGAGATTGACAGTCGAGGTTGCGGTTTGCACACCACCAGCGTTGCTTCGTTCGACACCTTTCTCGGTCACCGGGCGTTCGACCAGATCCCGCATCCGTTGCGCAATCAATTTAGAGACTTGAATGGTAATTCCTGGGTGTTCCTGGGCAAGGCTGTTGAAGAGCGATCTTGGGAACTTGGCCAATTCGGTATCACGGATCGCATGAAGAGTAGCCGGGCGAGTGGACTCGGTCATCACCTCGAGCTCACCCACGCTTTCTCCTTGGCCGTATTCGCCAATGACGGCTAGTTTATTGCCTGGACTTTCAAGGACTGACCGCAATCGCCCATTCAAGACAAGGTAAATTGCGTCGCTCTCGTCACCTTGGTGGTAGATAACTTGACCGGCATTCACCTGTACCCATTCGAGAGCGAAATCGATGTGGAGGAGCAGACGCGGAAGAACACTTGTCAGCCTCTTCGCAAGCGTCAGCAAAGCGATCGGATACCGCTCCGCGATGCGCTCCAAGGACGCCCGTGGGAGGAAGCCAACGTAGACGTCCGTCTTGGCAACCACATCGGTGTAAGATCTATAGGACGCTACTGCTCCAACATAGCCTTGAATACCGCCGGGTTTGATCAGATACAGGGATTTCCGAGATTGCTTTCTTCGGCGAGAATCGTTGGCAGCTGTGCCGCCCGCGCCAATCGAGTTGGCGGTTGTCGTCCGCTTAAGGGTCGGGAAAGGCTCCTTCGAAGCTGCTGGTTTGGACACACCCACGAGATCTTCCCCTTTTTCGATAATCGGCACGCCTACGTCCAAGAATCCATCAATCACGTAGTACAACCCTGGGTGGCGCTCTCCCTGCTCCACCAAAACCGAACCCTTGGGGAAATAGACGATCTCGATATCGTTACGGAGCTCTTCCCGCAAGTTGATCACTGGCGATGTGCCTCCTGCACTCGTTACAGACATGGACATCAAAGACTCCGTCTCTCCATCTCCGGAGCCTTCGTACGGGTCAATAAAGCCAAAGGCGTTGTTGGTGAAGATCGCCTTCTGACGTCGGGAATCATAGGAAAGAAGCTTCGGAGAAGCCTCGCCAGAATAACTGCTTTTGCGCAAAGCGTCACGAGTACTACTAGTGAGACCGATCCCCTTCATGATGCAATCCAAGATGCAGTCGCGGAACAGCGCGTCCTCGTCCATGGTGTCTTGTCGGCGGAAAGTATGGCGCGCTTGCATGGCAGGAAGCCGGAAATGGGTGTTCTCCTTTTCGGCCAAAGGAGACTGTAGCTTTGCAGGAGGCTGCTCATATCTGGGGCCGAACCTGGAAGATTGAATGGTTGATAATAGGTCGCCTGGGCTAACTCCATATGTGTCGTGCTCAGCGGGTGCACTCTCCGGGGTAACCACGGTGGCCGCACGTCTGGGCGTCATCATCTTGACTTGCAGCGCAGCATCCTTTCTCAGGAAGCTGCTCGATCGGCGTCGTCTACCCGCAGATGGATTGTGTAGGGCAATTCCCTTCGTGACTTCCTCAGAGCCTAGGCGATCCCGCTCTTTGATGAACTTGTCTTTGAGGCGATCCAGAGCTGCACCGCGCATGTTGTTTGGCAGATCATACGTGGTAAACTTGGTCATTTGCTTTTCAATTCCAAGCACCTCGTTGCTGAGACCAAGATAGGAATGCGCCGTTGCAAACGTAACTCTCTGTAGGCGGGTGAGGATGACCTGGACGATGTGGGCGGTTGCCCTTGGGTAGACCCTGGTCAGTCGCCGGAAAGCGCTGGCTGGGATGATTGCGATTGTGGTATCCACCATAGCACGGGCAACAATGTCAGGATGGACCGACTTCCGGCGCTTCCTGCTAGAGTGCTTCCGATTTTCATGGTGCTGGTCACCAGAAGGCGGAGTGCGGCTCTCTCCCAGATGCAGCGGGGGCACGGATGGCAGATCTCCGTTGGCCATCATATTAGAGGTATCGTCGCTGTGGTCTTGAAAGCCCAAGGAAGGGCTGTCCATCACTCCCCGAGGACTCGTTGGGATTGAGTTGGGTACGCGAGCTGCGCGAAGGGCGATGCTGGAGGAACTGGAACTCGAGCTCTCATTCTCCCGTAGTTGAATGTCCTCCGTGAACAGCGAGAGAATTGAGAATAAGGACGACATCGATGCGCCATTCTTGACCTCGGTCAGCAATTGGTACCCCTGCTTCCCGTCGATATGGTGTTCCTCGTCGGAGGATTCGGCTCCCAGATGGTGCAGCTCCTCATCTGTGTCCGACTTTCCGTCTCGCATGGACTTTACAAAAATCTGGACCAACCCGTCGACTACCAGACAGAATCCTTTTTCTTCCTCCAACATAAGCGTTTCGCCCGCGATCAGCTTCCTGGTTTGCATTGTCCGGGTCAATTCGTGGAAGACAGGCCGTTCCAAGTACCCAAAGACTTTGATGGCGCTGAGGAACTCATCCAGGTAATTGGCCAGCCCTGGCTTCGAATCTCCTTCTTGTACATCGGGGAAGAGATCGACCTGCGGTTCCTTACGTTGGGGCTCGGGAGGTAATCGACTGTACATGTTCAGAAAGCGGTACCGGATAAACCAGCTGATGGTCGAAACCATCACCAGAACGATTAACAAGCTGTTGGTCCAATTGAGGCAGTGGTCAGCATATTCCCCTCACGAACGGGACGGCAGCTTTGGGGTAAATCTTACAGCGTCGTGAAGTTCATTGTGAACGTCAGGCTCATGGAAAAGAGTGTGAACAGCCATGTGGGCAATGTGATGGTAGAAAAAGTGATGACCCAGTATAGAACGCTTGGAATGACCTGGAAAAAGAAGGAAAAAACCCATCCGATCCACCCCGCCATGGTTGTAGGCACTGGGGGTAAAGGCGGGGGAGGAAGATGGGAGATGCTATAGCTGGCGGTTACGGCGGAAGCAGACGTTGCGAGGGACACTGCGACGGCAGTTGATGAGGAGGAAGAGGGAGACAGAGAAGGAGAAGGAGAAAACGAATGCAGGCCAGTAGAGTCGACCAATGTCACTCCGTCGGCCATAGCTGATTTCTTCCTGTCTCTTTCTTTCTGCCCGGTTCACCTGCTTTTTTTTTCCTTTTGGGGCCAGAGTTGGAGAGAATCCACTAGTAACGTCTAGCCAAGATTCCGAGGCCAGTCAATCAAGCTCGACGTCATTCGCACATGCGGAAAAGGCTAACGACACTGGATAATAAAAAGGCTGTATCGAGGGAAAGTCAAGCAACCCATCGTCAACCAGGCATGTTGAAACGTGCAAGGAGACCCTCTTTTGGCTGGTTCATGTGTGAGGAGAACTGAGGGGTGAAGGAGGAGAGTTAAAAAGAAGCACGAGTCACGGTTGCAGGGATCGAATCGTCCAAGCACACACCGTTGCGCTTGTGATCGCCATGGAGATTGAAGCTCATCCACCAATGATCCTGCAACGATTAAGAGAGGAGAATGTCAGTTCTGCAGAAAATATAGATTCCTTGAGCTTTAGATATTAACTGTCAGCTCAAGAGATGTGGATGTTCTGACCTTTGATGTTTTATCTACCACACTGTTTCCTCTGTTTCGGTGTGTTTCTACGGAGTTACATATATTTGACCGCTCCTCGCCGAAACTCCAGCAGCAGCGGTTGGCAGCAATCTGATAACAACGACGACTCTTTGATCCCACCCGGACCGACATCTGAAGTAGGAAATTGAAGTGAAGCATGCTTATCGGCTCTAGACTAGACACTTTATGAAAGCTGAGCCGCAGTAGGTGCCTGAGTCATGCATGAAGTGACAATCGTTGTACTTAGAATACAAAGAACATTTTGAACATCAACGTTATCCGTTTCTTTATCTTTAGATCCCATATATCTGATCTACAATCATAAAAGTGTCTCTTAAAATCCCTATTCTGTAATTGTGGCCCCTAAGGTAAGCTCTTTTGTATACTCTTCGCTGTAGGCTAGATAGTCGTACGTAAGTTCGCTGCTCCTTTTTCTGCCCTTCTTGGCTGAGTCCGGAGATCTGGCCGCCCGTTATCCATTCGCTGGAGGCGTCTCAGGTGTCCCTTCATGATCCCTCTCATTGTTCCTCTCAATCTTCTGCTTTTCCTTCTACTCTTCGTTTCTGATCTTCTTCATTTCTGTATCTCGTTTGTTAAATTTGTCGTGGTCCTGGCTCGCGGGCCCTCCACGGTCATGTTTCAGGTACAGTGTCTCACGTCTACCAGTGTGTTTTGATGGGTTATCGGGAGTATTATCCTCTTGAGCTAACGTTGTAACCGCATTGGACCTACAGCGCATACGTGAGGCGATCGATTCCCGGATCGCAGAGGAACAGGCCCGCCAAAGAACCTCCCAAGATGTAGTCTCCCGATCCAACTCCGCTCGTCGCCCTACCCGCAATCTGTCCCCGGGTCGACGACCTAACCGCCCCCGACGCAACACAGGCACTCCCGTCCGCACCCCTGATCCCAACGAGTTTGAGCCGGAGTTTGCGATCGGAGATGATGAGGGGTCTAGTCGATCTGTCACCCCCCGGTTGGAGTCTGCAGGTGGATCCGAGACGCTGTCGGTAAAGGATGCTGGGGAGGACAAACCATCTACAGAGGAGCCATCGGCTGGGAAGGAGGTGCCGACGACGGAGGGAAACCAGCTGTCGTCGGAGCTGCCTCCGGAGATCAGAGTCAAGTTACGCAGACTGACCAAGTTGGAATCCCGGTATCAAGGTTCGACATACAGCCCGTCGGATATGGCTGCGGAGTGGCTGCTGACCTTGTTTTGCACACAGAACTGCTCAAAGCGTACCGTATGGCCCATGCACGTGTCCTGTCGATCGAACCGTTTGAAGCCGCACTACGAGAAAACACTCCTCTGGCGTCGATTGCCGATCCGAAAGCTCTCACTGAGTACTTGAATCAGATTACATTGAAAGGGGACATGGTGATTGAGGAGCTCAAAAGAGTCACTACGGAAAGGGACGACTACAAGAAAAAGCTGGAGGAAGCGCAGAAGTCGACAAAAGAGGCCTGGGACGAGGTCGCCAATCTCAAAAAGGATACGACGCAAGGCGCCAAGGAGGAGAAAGCCTCCGCTACTGAAGATACCGCCTCAAAGAAGGAACCGCCAGTGAAAGAAGAAAGCGAGGAGTTCTTTTCGTTCGATAATGAACTACCCCGATTGGAGTCTGAGCTGAAGGAGAAGCAGGAAGAGGTTGAAACTCTCAAGTCGCAAGTCGAGTCGCTCAAGCGCGATCTTGCCGTCGCTCGTGAGTCCACGGAGGGCATGGTGCAGAATCTCGAATCCGCAACTCGCGAGCTCGTGGAATTGAGAGATATTAGAGACAAACAGGATTCGGAAATCAAGGAGCTGAAGGATACCAAGCAGGCTGAGGTTGCCGATGTTAAAGCCAAGCTCGCGGAGTCCGAGGATGCCATTGCCAAGGCAGGCGAGGAGGCGGAGAAACTAAAGGCTGAGTTGAAGCAGAAGACGGAAGAAATCGAGAAGCTTCAGGAACAAGCCACGCAGCCGAAGGACAATGACCAGCAAAAAGAGTTGCAGGAAAAGTTGGAAGAGGTCGCCAAGGAGAAAGACGCTAGCGAGAAAAAGTTGGGAGTTCTCCAGGGCCTCGTGGACAACCTGCGGTCTCAGCTGAAAGACACGGAAGTGGTGGTGTCGGATCTTAAGGCTGACATGGGAAGTAAAGTCGAACAGCTTGGTAAGCTGCAGAACGTCGTTGATTATCTAAACAACAACCTGAAAGACAACGCCGAGTGGCAGCAAACCAGAGATCAAGCGGCGAGTGGACAGTCCCCCGACTTTGACCATCTTCGAAAGAGCCTGGCACCTCCTCAAGAAGAATCGGGGGGTGGCAATTTGGTCACAGAGCCAGAGCCTCCAGCAAATGGCACGACCGTTGGCGCGGGCGCGGGTAAAAAGAAGAAGAACAAGAAGAAGAAGGGCGGAAAAGGCGGAGAAGATACAGCCAAGGCTGCTGGTACGGCTGTGCTTGAGGGCAAGGAATCGCACACAGCAGAGCCCGATCAAGCAGCTTCGAAATTGGCCGACCTTGAGCAAAAGATCCGGACGCTGACACAGCAGCTGGAAGAGAAGGAGGCTGCAATCGACCGTCTGAGCTCCAAACTTAAAGGAGAGGAGGACCTCAAAGAGGAAATCGAATCCTTACGCGACGATTTACTTCACCTTGGCCAAGATCATGTCGAAGCGAAGGACAAGATCAAGGAACTAACTGCAGAAAAGAAGGCTCTAGAGGAGACAGTCTCCAAGTTGGAGAAGGAATTAACTGATATACGGACGAGCCATGCCTCAAAGAGCGCAGACTCAGAGAAGATGCACAGTGATCTGAAGGAGGACTACGAAAACCTCAAAGTCAAACTCACCAACCTCGAGACGGAGCTCTCTGCCGCTCAGCAACTGGCTGCTACCAGGTTCAAGGATCTGACCGATTTGCGGGAGACTTTGCAGAAATTGCAACCCGAATTGAAGAGCCTGCGGGGGGAATCTTCGGAACTGAAGTCGACGAAAGAGGCACTGGCGAGCAAGTCATCTGAATTGAGGACACTGGAGGGTAAACATGAGGTGTTGCGTGCCGAAGTGAAGACTCTCAAGTCTACAATCTCCGAACGCGACGCCGAGGTGAAGACCCTCAACCAGAAGATCAGACAAGAGACAGACAGCCGTCTCAAGGCAGAGGAGAATCTGACCGTTGCTCAATCTGACCTGCGATACTCAGAGAGCAAAAAGCAGGAAGCCGTTGAAACAAAGGAGAAGATTGCGGCAGACCTATCCAGAGCGCAAGATGAGCTCAAGAACGCTCGGTCTCAGCTGCGGGAGGTTGAAAACAAGGTCAATCAATTGAACAAGGAGCTTGGTGGTCTGAGGGAGGAAATTCAGCTGAAGACCGCACAGCACGCCAGCTCGCAGAGTCTGATGAACAGTATGCGCGACCAGAGTGCTGAGCTAGCGATGCAAATGAAGGAGGCCCGGGAACGCTGCGAGAGCTTGGAAGAAGAACTGGCCGATGCTCATCGCTTGCTGAGCGAGCGGACGCGCGAGGGTGAAACCATGCGGCGCTTGCTCAACGATATTGAGGGCCGCGCCGAGGCCAAGGTGCGCGACTTCAAGGAGCGGATGGAGGCCGCCATTGAAGAGCGCGATCGGGCAGAAGACGAGGCCAGCGCTCAGGGTCGGCGCCGGGCTCGAGAGCTAGAGGAGCTCAAAACCAAGGTTCGGGAAGCCGAGAAAGCACTGAGAACGGTGGAGGAGGACAAGGAAGAGCTCGAGCGATCCCAAAAGGACTGGAAGCGCAGACGGGATCAACTAGAGGAACAGTCGGAGCGCTCAGCGCAGGAGCTGAACGACATCCGCCAGGCCATGGCACGGTTACGTGACGCTTTAGATGAAAGCGAGAAGCAAGTCCGTGACCTGGAGAAAGAGAAGGCCGAGCTGCGTCGTTCGGTGGAAGAAACGAATAGCCGACTTGAGAAGCTTCGCAAATCCAACCGGATATTGTCGGACGAGACTCGCGCAGTCCAGAACCCTCAGTCCTCGCGTTCATCGATCGACTCAGGAACGAGAAAGGCAGTTGCATCTCCCGTGTCGAAGGACCGTAGCCCATCGACGCGGAGCAGCGATACGCCGACGGGAGCACCCATTGACTACATCTACTTGAAGAATGTGCTCCTGCAATTCTTGGAACAAAAGGATAAGAACTATCAGAAGCAGCTGATTCCGGTCTTGGGTATGCTGCTTCATTTCGATCGGTCAGTAACCCTATTTCTTTACCTGTCCGATTTGATGCTGACATCTACGAATAGAACGGACGAGCAAAAGTGGATGGCTGCCATTACATCCCGATGATTAGCATGAGCCCGAGTCGGCTATCTCTTATTCTTTTGAGCGTGTTTATCATTTGACATTCAAAGAGTAAATAGTCTTGTCTTCCTTATTCCAGACGTGTATACTCCATAGATGTCATCGGCAGGGCGTGCCGTGTGGTCGATACAGTTCCAGAACCAAAGGTGGGGTTCGGGGCCCGAGATTTTATTCTTCGGCCATTTAAATAGGAACATCAACATACCGGGTTTCCTTAACATCTTTACTCTTGATCTGCTCAATTGCAAATCTGTACAAAAAAAGCTAATAATACTCGATACCTTCATTTACAAACCCTTGCTATCACAATGTCCGGAGAATCTACCATCAGACTGGCAACTCCCGAGGGCAAGTTCACCCCGCATTCCCTTCAGTGTTTCTCCGCACAGGTCGGCCATTGTTGCGAGAAGGTATCACGGCCCCTTACTGACTCATGTTCGGGGTTACAGATGTCCCTTACATCCTCCAGTTCATCCGGGAGCTAGCCGACTACGAAAAGGCCCTCCATGAGGTCGAAGCCACCGAAGAATCCCTCCTAGCCACACTCTCCTTCCCCAATGACACCCCCAAGCGAGGCTCCGTCTACACAGCCCTCGTTATCCCCCCCGCCACAGCAGAGAACCCATCTCCGGTACCCGTGGGCATGGCCCTGTTCTTCTACAACTACTCGACATGGCGTTCGGCTCCGGGAATCTACCTTGAGGACCTCTACGTGCAGCCCAGCGCCCGAGGCAACGGATACGGATTCAAGCTTTTGAAGTACCTGGCTGCAAAGGTGTTGGAGGTGAAGGGTCGCCGTCTAGAGTGGAGTGTCCTCAAGTGGAATGAGCCAAGCATCAAGTTCTACAAGCAGGTTGGGGCTCAGGCTATGGAGGAGTGGATGAAGATGATGGTTGAGGGGCCGGCCCTGAATAAGTTGGCGGAGGGGCTGTAGGGACGTCAATGAGCTGGTGGTATGTTTTCATTCGACTGCGAAGCTTCTATGGCAGGTGTTATCCTGTCAAAGCCGGTGTGCTTCGTATATAGGTAGATTGTACAGTCGGCCCGTTTAATTTCCGTTCAAAATCACCGCCAACGCGTCCCCCACCAACGCGTTTTTCAACATAGCATCTTTTCTACCATGGAACCATGGAACGCACGCCTCTAAAAGAAATTCAACCTAATTGGAGATGTGGCGCAGAGCTAAGTCCATATGCCCGTGGAATTATTAAGGGAATGAGGCAGAAGGGAGCAAAATTTCAAGAGATTGGTGACGCGCTTCAGATTCCAAAATCAACCGTCCAGTATACTGTCAAAAAGCAACCCCTACGACAGGAAGGGAAATCCCTTGCTCGCCCTGGCCAGCCCCCTAAGCTATCTAGCAGAGATGAGCGATCAATTCTACGTGCGATTCGAACTGATCCATTCATTTCTTACAAAGATATCCGGGAAAAAACAGGAGTGAGCGTGTCTGACACTACAATCCGCAAATGCCTCAAGAAATCAGGCTATGGACACTGGCGAGCGAAGAAACGACCTCAATTGACTACGGAAGCAGCTAAAGCGCGTCTAGAATGGGCTAAGGCGCGGGAGAATTGGGGTGTGGAGGAGTTTCAAAGGATTATTTGGAGCGACGAATGCTCCATTCAACTAGGCAAGGGGAAGGGTCAACAATGGGTCTGGCGATTAGATCATCTTGGCTCAAAATGGAAAAAAGAGAATATCGCCCCGTATGTGAAGCCAAAGAAGGTTTCTATTATGATTTGGGTTGCGATTTGGGGTAGTGGTCATTCAGAAATCAATCGAATGACTAGAGATGAGAATTCTTGTCGAAATGGCTACTCTGCGGCTTCCTATTTGGAAATTCTGGAGGAAAACCTCTTTGCTATCTATTCTCCAGAGATGAGCTTCATGCAAGACAACGCCCCTATCCACACAGCCCGAATTATCAAGAAATTCTTTGAGGAGAATGGTATATCTACCATTGATTGGCCACCATATTCCCCTGACCTCAACCCAATCGAACATGCCTGGGCTAAGCTCAAGGAAATGATCTACCGGCTAGATCCAGATATAGAGAACTATCAGGGATCGATTGGGGACCTTAAAGATCGATTTAATGAGCTTATCGAGCGTGCGTGGGAGGCCCTAGGCCAGGAGTGCTTTGACAAACTGATTGAATCCATGCCGCGGCGCATACAGGCAGTCATCGAAGCAAAGGGGTGGTATACTAAATATTAGGCGTTTTTCCCCTTTTACTACTATGTTTTTTAAAATCTATAGTCTATTTTTAATAGAATCATAGCTTTACATATAATTTTATAAGGGTGTGGATGGTATAGTAGAAGAATTAATATTCCCTCAAGAAATATATATTTTCGATTTTGGTGGGGGCGGCGAACTGGAACGGAGATTAAGTGCGTAGAACTGTACCTTCGATAGTCGAGCGTGATACCCTTGGATTCTTGTGTTTGAGCCAGTGGTATATTATTCAACACTTGCGTCTTCCTGTTTTCGCTTCGATCATCGGTTCACTTGATGAAAATAGTCGATAACCATCTGTGGAGGTATCTAGTACTCACATCTCTCCTCCTGTTCTGAGATCGATCGATCGAATACGTTGTTGACGCTATGTCCCTTTCAGCAGCAGTTAGGGCTAACCCTAGGCCAGCAAGCTCGGGGATGTCGTCATCGCCAGTCAACTTGGTCAGAGCGCATTATGCGGTGACGACAGCTCCAGCTCGCTCCCCTTTCGCGTCAAGCTCAAAATATCCGTACAGATTATAGTCCTAACCTCACCGTCCCTCATGCTATCGTAAAACTGTCTAAGGTACTATACCATGGCTTTCAATCCGGCTCCCAAGGCCGTTCAGGAGAACCACCATGTGGACTACGTCATCCGCTTCAATTACGGGGATATTGGTAGGTCGCCCTGAGGTAGCAGCTGGGCCGCGATCTGATTGTTGTTAGATACGCCTCAAGCAATCAAGAGATTCGAGGTGCTCCTTCTGGAGCTCTCCGAGGTAGGATTGCAGACGGAAGTTCGACAGGGGGACGAGAACTCCCTGTTTGTTTTTGTGCGGGCCGCTAGCAAGAAGAAGCTGAAACGTGCGGTTTACCAGTCTCGGTATGTAGCATTATGCTTTCTAGTGGTTGTATGCTGATCTTTTGTGATTTCAAGTGTTCGAGATTGGCTATATGGCGTCCGGAATACCGAGCCCGAACCGGCGAGCTCTGCGGAACCGCAGTCGGAAGCTGAGCGGCTTCGTGTTATCTACCATTTGATTACGGTTCCAAAGGCGGAGGGCGGTGCGGGCATCACCGCCCGACATGGAGAGTGGAAGAATGTCGATGCGATCTTTCCGTTGCATGACGAGGAGACCAACAAGCGGTGCATGAGGGAGTGGAGCAAAAAAACGTTTCTGTCGACTGAGGATCTGGATCAGATTCGCAATACGTTTGGAGAAAATGTGAGCTTGTCGTTGGCTTATAGATGCCTTCAAGCTAACGGGGGCTACAGGTTGGCTTTTACTTTGCCTTCTTGCAGTCGTATTTTCGGTTCTTGATGTTCCCCGCGGCATTCGGTTTCTCGTGTTGGCTGTTATTGGGCTCGTTCTCTATCATCTACACCGTCGTCAATTGTCTCTGGTGCGTCATCTTTATTGAATATTGGAAGCGTCAGGAGGAGGATCTCAGTTGTCGGTGGCAGACCAAGGGCGTTTCTGCGGTTCACGAAAAGAGGGCAGAGTTCAAGCCCGAGAAGGAAGTTCGTGATGAAAGCACCGGTGAGGTTCGAGGAGTCTTTCCCGCTACAAAGCGAATGTATCGTCAGCTCCTCCAAGTGCCCTTCGCATTGCTTGCAGCCGTCGCCTTAGGTGCCATCATTGCGACCTGCTTTGCGATTGAGATTTTCATTTCCGAGGTCTACAACGGCCCACTCAAGGGGTACCTGGTAAGTGCCGCCCAATCATTTCTCAGGACTCGTAGCTAATGATCCAGGTGTTCATCCCTACTATCTTGGTATCTGCACTTGTACCGACAATGAGCGCGGTATTGCTGACCGTTGCGACCAAATTGAATGATTATGAGAACTACGAGACTCAGGATGCCTACAAGGTGGCATTGACACAGAAAATCTTCGTGGTCAACTTCATCACCTCATACCTCCCTATCATCTTGACAGCTTTCGTCTATCTACCATTCGCGAGCCGTATCGTGCCTTATCTCGATGTATTCCATCTCACTGTTCGGCCGTTCGTGTCCAAAGAGCATGCAACCAAGGCACGAACCGAATTCACCATTAATCCGGATCGGCTGCGAAAGCAGGTCATCTACTTTACTGTTACTGCCCAGATTGTCGGTTTCGCGCTTGAAACCATCGTTCCGTTTATCAGGCAACGTGTATTCCGTGAATATAAGGCATATACCAAGAAACAACATGCAAAGGCAGATTCAGGGAACGGTGCGGGAGAGAAGAAGATCGTCTCCCTCGGCGACGACGAAGATGAGGCCAAATTCCTCACTCGCGTTCGCAACGAAGCTGAGCTGGAGGACTATGATGTCACCGACGATCTGCGGGAGATGTGCATCCAGTTTGGATATCTGGCTCTGTTCTCACCCGTGTGGCCACTTGTTCCCGTCTCCTTTTTGATCAACAACTGGGTCGAGCTGCGCTCTGATTTCTTCAAGATCTGCGTCGAGTGCAAGAGACCCTGGCCTCAGCGTGCGGATACCATCGGACCTTGGCTGGACAGCCTAGGATTCCTGTCCTGGGTGGGAAGCATCACCAGCGCAGCCCTTGTCTATATGTTCAGTAACGGGCACGAGGGCCCTAACGGCGAGCCGACGACAATACGGTGCTGGGCACTGTTGTTGACGATCTTCTTCTCCGAGCATCTCTACCTGATCGTGCGCTACGCCGTGCGAAGTGCCCTGGCTAAGCTGGAGCCTCCGAACACCCGTCGCGAACGGGCAGAGCGCTTCATGGTGCGGAAGAGATACCTCGACTCTGTGCTCAGTGCAGAGAGCGACGACGATGACGATGAGGTCAAGGGTGTCGTATCTTCCGTCCCGCCTTCTGAGATCACTCGCGAGTCCTTGGAACAGGACGCTAGAAACTGGTCCAAGCAGGGGACTGATCCAACCGAGCGCTTCTGGTTGAGACAAAGAGGTTGGAAGGAGTCTGCCGAGGTTGGTTTGAGCCTCATCACAAAGGCCAAGAGCCACGAAACCAAGAAGCAGCAGTAAATTGGCTCGCAAATCTAGTTTGTCAAGTGATTATACACCATGCTGGAGTACTCTAGCAACTTACTGCAGGTCAGCTTTCACAGAGTGTCTATTCCAGAGCCGGTAGCATGCTTCACTTCAATTTCTTACTTCAGACGTCTGTCCATGTAGCATCCAAGGTTGCTGTTATCCCTCGGCTGCTGGAGGTGTGACGAGGAGCGGTCAAATATATGTAGAAAAGTAACCGAAACAGGCCAAACAGCGAGGTAGATAGAACATCAAATGTTTATGGCACATATTTTGTTCGTCTCCAGTTCTCAGTCTTTTTCTAAGTGGGAGATTTTGCAGAGTCATAGAAAACGTGTCTCAGATAATTGAGACGGAAGTAGTGGCAGATATTGTTGGATTTTATAGCTCTGTAAGCATACCTTGAGCCTGTGTGCCTAGTCGGAAAGGGAAATACGTTGATAGTAGTGAGACATCAAAAGACATTGAAGGTCGGCTCGGGGGTGTTGATCGACTCGGTAGGGAAATACGGTAGGCCCGGGGAGCAACGACAGCCTAACGACCTTTTTCCTGTAAATTTGGATAGATCTATTAGTAGAGGTATGGTTATATTTTATAAGAGTAAAATACCGTCAGCCTTAGGGCTATGTGGGATAAGGGAACAAAGACCGCGTAAACAAAAACCGTTCCCAGAGTTTTTTTTTTCCTTAACTCTCGAGTTCGATCCCCGCCAGACCATTAGACTTTCCCCATTTATTTTTTGTCGTTAAAAAAAGGTCTCTTGTCTGAAATCTTGATCGGAAATTCTATGACAGCCTGATAAGGTCTATGTATCCTGATCTCACAGCCGTCGACAGCCAGCATGCAAGCTACAAGTTAAGCAATACGTCGTCATCGTGGAGAGCTCAGCTCAGCTCACTCTCAGTTTCTCCCCATATCCGCACGCAAAATGGCAGCTGATGTCCAGCACGTTCACCATCAACCATGAACAACGGCTCCAGTAAATCGGACGTCCACTAATAGCATCGATAAGCTCAGGATCTTTCAAACTACTGAGGCACGTACGTATGAGTTCCTACGAAGGAACACCTTCATTTCACTACGGCTGTATTTGCCTGCGGAATGCGGCGGGAATTTCAACATTGGCACACTCAATGGACGATTTTCGGATGTCAAGCCTTTTTCTAAGTGGGAGCTTTTTCAGAGTCATGGAAAACGTGTCTCAGATATAATTGAGACGGAAGTAGTGGCAGATATTGTTGGTTTCTGCAGCTATCTAAGCATGTCTTGTCCGAAAGAAAAATTCGAATCATGATGGGCGGCAACCATGATTGCATGGAATATGTTGGTAGTACTGAAACATCAAGAGACATTGAATCATGTTGAATGGACCTGGAATAACTGCTTGGTGGCTGTCTTGCTTGACCTTGATTTGGCTTTGATAATATTGGTAGGTGTTGAATTCTTCAAGCGTGAGTCTATCATTCTGTTTCTGTATCTGAAACATGAACAAACATCAGATGCTTACCTTACGTCTGATAATGGCTCGACGATCCGATCACATCTGGTCGAGCCGCTGTTGACGAGTGCAATCTCAGCCCCTAGTAGGCACGATAGGCGTCTACGAGCAAGTTGCTTGAGTTCCGTCGCTGGGCCGTGAATCACACTGCAGCGGCCGTCGAGCGGCGTCATCGTGTGCACAAGCGGCTTCTGGGTCAGGCCGAGACCCTCAACAAGAGCAGTACATCACACGCTCCCATCAATTGTTGCACCATGCTCACAACCCCCTTCGCACTGATCCCCGGGCGTACTGCAACGATCCCCGCGACAGCCGCCACGGCAAACTCCCAGAGTACTCTGACAAAGGTGCCATGGATATCAAACCACAGGGAATCTTCTCAGGGACGGATTCACTGTCAAAGATGGCGGGACGGGGCGGACACGGCGGGGCTGTGTTGGCGACCTTCTCCCAGATCGGGTTGCCGTATGTATACAAGGCCTCGACGGGTTGCACCTGGACCACAAAGCGCAGCTTATCTTTATCGATTTGCCTGGTGAGGTAGCCGCCATCTATAAGCCCGAAAATTTGTCCTCCGATGGATCCTTCGTCGGTTTCACGATGATTCTGCGCTCGGCAGCGAGGTAGATCAGCGGGAGGATGTCGCCGTCTTCACAAGCAGATTAGGACATAGAGTGTAGATACCTTCTGAATTCCTTGCATAATCTGGACAGAACCTAAGATCTGAGAGTGTTCCATGCTTAATCGAAGGCAATCACCTGTGCATCTTCAAGTAATTCATGGGGTATACAGGAGCCGCGCCTCTTCTGCACCTTCTCCTTTGGGGAGAAATGTGCGCACCTTCCTTCTGTAGACAAGAGCGGGAGTATAGTCTCTCCCCTTCCTCTGCCGCCCCCCCTTCGATTTCTCTTTTTCTCTTCATCCGTCCACAGTCAGTCTTCTGCAATGTTGAGCTCATCTTCATCACATTCTGGACCCCCTCGTCTTTCCTTTTTCCTTTGGCATTCGAAATTGGTCTCCATTGTAAGCTGGATTTGCTCAGAAAGTAAATAGGGTGGGTACACCTTTCCAATGAACAATGATGAACGCGGTCATCCTTCTGAAGGCTGCTGGTGGGCCTGATGATGTGACAAACATGCTAATCTGCTGAGGGAGGATTGGGAGCTTTCATGCGAAGCCCACTTAGTCAAGGATGACCTTCGTCCAGGCTAACCCCATCTTTTTGCATATTAGGTATCACATCACCCCGGTGGCTCGAATCCTTCCTTCTCAGCTGTATTGCCATTGCAGTCATTGTTTCGGGTAAGTCCATACCCCCTGTCATCGGTCTGTAGGTGCAATTTCCGTCAAAGCTAACCAGAATTTCCGCTTCATAGAGATTCCGTTGTCCCCAACGAGGCGACCCTTTCCTGGCCTGGACGCACTCCGAGTTCTGTGCCCGTACATTATACTTGCTGATATGAAGAGCAAATCAAGGTCCATGGCGGAGAGGAGGATCAACCAAGCGATCGGAATTCTATCGATATGATCTGTACCTTAGTTAAGTAGTGTCGAGGAATTGAGCAGCGTCTTGCCTAAAGAAGTATCCAAAACGTCCCAGATCCCACTACGTCCCTCCCTACTGTCCCATCGAGATTCTAGGGAGGAGGGCAGGTAATTACTACAAGAATAACGTAAAGATTAGCAACTCCGATGAATGAAGAAGGTCTGTCCCGATTCCCGAACATGCGATGATGCGCCTCAACGGCAGTGCAGGAACTTACCTTGCAGCATCACCTTAGATTTTACCCCAGAACCCCATTGATAGACGTCATTGGGAAATATGGATTGTTGACAATTTTGTAGGATGTGTATCGAGTGTGTGGTGCAGTTGTAACCAAGGACTAGTTTTTTATAGCGAATAATGTAGAGCCTTTCGATGTCGAGCATCCCCCAAAATGGTGCTTAGAAACCGACTCAAATGCTTCGGCATAGCGTTTATCTGGCTCTGTTCACGGTTGAAAGACACAGGACACACAGTCGCATATATTGAAGAACTGTCATCTGCACTCTGGGTATCTCCTTCCGATTAAGCGGACAAAGGATAAGCCCCGCCAGTTTTCCCCCCTTATGACGACTACCAGGTTGATTACGGCTTGGACACAACCCCCTGGTTTCTCGTACCCTGTTGGGTTGCTCTTCTGTGTCCCCGAGTATCAGAGCAACTTTGGCAACCCAGTGTACAGCAGCATTTGCTGTTCTGATATCCTCGGTGAGTCGCGACTGAGATATAGTGATTACAAGTCATGACTCTCGTTGAGACGCAGGTATCTCATAACCTGTTGAGCGACCATAGGCTACATCGACATTGAGGTGGTTCAAGAACGGCATCATGTGCTCTACTTTTAGGAGGGAGGCCTCCAAAGAAGGCGAGAAGACCTGACATCGCCGCTGAAGATTGCCGGTGGCTTGGGTCCGAAAGACCTGATCAAGCCGGCGAAGCGAGATATGAACCCGACGTCGTTGACTGGTGCTACTGCTTTTTAGCAAAATTCCACGTACGGAGGACAGCATTCCTGACGACGACGATGAGGTAATTGAGATTGTCGACGAGGCCCGGACGGACTCTCCATCGACTGGATCTTATGTGCTAGACGAAGCAGGCATTTCTTCGGACTCTGATCATCACCAATCTGCTAAGAACTCCACACCCATGACTTCGCCTCTGAAAAAGGATGTTTCCTCATATTTCGACAGTCGCTGGATATGAGATCCAATTCGGAATATTATAGATTCTGTCTCGGGCGGTTACCGAAAATAGCTTGGTCCCCCTCCTCTCTCTCCTCTCTTTCGGTTTTCTCGCTCTCCCCGGACGTCCCATTTTTCGTCCGATAACTCCTTGTCGTATCTGTCTTCAAGCATCAACCCCATACAGCCAACAATCTGCTACTCACAGGGGCAACAAACAGAGAGAAACGAAACAAGACGGTCTTACTCATGTGGAGGGAAGCATCCTCGGACTTAACCTCTTCATTTACACAATTCTTTCTTTTGCGTTTGGAACTTTTCCGCACCACTTGAAAGGACGGACAAAAGCCCTGCTTCCTCAGTCGCGATCGAGGCTCTGGCCAAAGCAGGAGACAATAATCAGTCCGATATCATCAGCAACGGCGCAAGCGAGAAACCTTAAGGTTGCAGAAGATCAAGAGAACAATGAGACGCACGATATAGCTCAAACGGAAAACACCAACAACCATCATCTAACAGATGAAGCTCCTCTAAAGCACTTAGTGGGCCCATTATGGGACCATTGCACAATGAAGCACCATCTTCTGCATACAAACTTCCAATTGATGCGCAATTGTCGATAGATTGAGGAGTAAATTGAAATCATCGATCAATATTACAACTGTGTATTATGATCCCAACAAACTGCCGAGGGAATGAGAATTCAATCGATCTTTGTTAAACTATCATCTGCTTATATTCTTAGTACGTCCGTTCTCCAGATGATTGTAAATGTACTTGGGGTGACGGAAAGGAGCTCCCTCAGTAGGGCCTGTCTAGAAGTCCGTTTCCTGCCTGATGTACAGCCTAGGTATCTTCGCATCGCCATTGCCCTTTTCTAGGCAGATAGTCACCAGTATCATCATTCCCTTCTATTCTTGGTTCAATAGTAGAGCTGGGAGATCTTGCAACATTCGGAGACTGAACTATGATGTCGATATGCAAGCATCATGCCTAGTCAGTGAATACTCATATCCTAAGTATGCTTTTTATTCACTATCCACTCCTTGCTCCCATATGTTGTCTCCTTGTCACTAGTCTGCCCTGGTTCACCTGAGTTATATGACATCAGTTAGCTGATGACTGTACACCATCTGTGAATAGTTTCACCTCTCTCCCTTCCTTCCACACAAGCTTGGTATTCTCATTCTACCGCTGCCTAGATAGTGATCAATAGATGATCATGACATCTACCTTAAGCTTCATCACAGCTTCATCACAGCAACACTCCTTCGTCTGATGACATACTATCTTGTGACCCTCCGCGGACTTTCTCTGCAAGCTTCTGTCAACTGGCCATGATGAGATTAAAGGAGGTCGACTTTGTTCAGATCTCAATTATCTCCAGAAGAGTTTCATATCTGTGTCAGTAGCCTTATGACTTGATGAGTTGGGAGTCTCTAAACTAGGGACCATTCGTCAACAGTCAGGCACATACAGCTTTCGATGAATTTGGAAGGGGAAATAGAATTTTCTACCGTTGATACCATGATCCTTCGCGCATCAAACTGCCTGATGTCATACTTACCTGTGCAGGCCCCGGCCAGCCACTCTGATCACATGCCATCAGTAGTAATTCGGTGTGCCTACTCCGACACTGATGGCAAGCTGGCCACCCCACCATTGCCTAGTGGTGGCTGAATGCTTCCGGTGGGGAAGTAGAAACTGTTCTCACCATCTTGGTGTGGAAGCAAAGCAAAAGGAATCACTTTGGAGAAGTGGGAGGCAATCAGCCGGCCGACAAGAGGCGATCCCAGGAAGAGGTGCCTGGGGTGATTCAGAAGGTGGCTATGACCAGGGAGGGCAATTATGCGCCGGTGAATATCACTGGGGCTCCCCTGGTAATAGAATTTAGTAAGTCGTTCCTCCAACCTGCTTTCGCCAGGTAGTCCGTCGTCCGCTGGTGATTCATACCCTTTGCTGACCCTGCCGCCAGTGTGAAGCCAAATGGCCAGTTAGATTTTAGCGATCCCGATGCCGTACGGTAAGGAGGGTCATAGACATTACAAGTGTTGGCAGATAGCTGACCGACTTTTCAGGCAATTGACTAAGACTCTCTTAAAGAGAGATTTCAATTTGAATGTTGAGATACCTGACAACAGACTTTGTCCTTCAGTATGTTATTTTGGCTCACAAAAAAGTCTTCACACGCTAACCTGAACTCTAGGTGCCCAATAGGCGAACAAAATGTAATTGCCAATGCAAAATTTGCCTATGTTCAGATGGGTAGGCCAGCTTCAATAGGCCTACCAACCCTACAACTTTCAGCGACCATTCTTCCGCGCCTGATGGCGACGAAGTAGAATGAAGGAAGATTTCTGTGGGATCACTCCACAAGACCAGGTGCAGTTAAGGACACAATCGTGTCACTTTGCATCGTCCGAGTCAGCTTACATTTTCTTCAAATTTCGAAGTCCGGCAAGTCAAAAGTTCCATTTGGGATAATTTCAAACAGCGGTGTATTTCGAGAAGGCTCTGCCTCGGGTCCATTGCATTTCCAGATGGCCTTCCAACCGACGTCCAAAGATCTTGCGATACAGCAGGAGAACAGATGGTATCCACGCAAAATGGTGCATCTTGCTTCAAAGCGGTTATCTGCAACAAATAACTGAGTCTCCAGCCTGTGAGCCCGCACTCACTGATTACAGTCGAGGGGACTCGGCTACTGGATCCGATGGCTGGGAAGAAAGCGAAGAGCAAGACGATTCTGACGATGATTTGATTTCACACTTGTCTCTCGGTGAGTCGTTCCAAGGCTGGAGCAGCAGCTGGACGTGTGGAGTTACAAGAGGGTGCTCAATGTTCCCTTCGTCAAGATAAATCAGACTTTGCTGTGATCTGATCAAATGGCTTTGAGGATCACTTACGCCGAACTGAATGTACAAACCGGCCAAAAAAAAAAATTTTTACTGTCAACTGCTCGTGTCGGCCATCAGAACCACTGCGCCAAAAAAAGGTCTAGATGACCATTTCTAGCATAGTAGAAATGATAAGGCTTATACTGGTTGACGGCTTGTATTACATAGCCACTATTTCCACAGAGATGCGATCATAGAATAAAGCCTTTATGATAGTACTGAATCAACATCTAGTAACAATATCGAACCATCATCTGGTATGAATATCGTTATCCAGCGCAGTGTGGATCTAACGAGGCCCTCATAGAGTCCTCCATGGACCGACCACCCCCTCGAACTTCTGTCCATTCCTCCCAACGGTCAACAATGCCAGCCATTCTGAGCTGGACTTTAATCAGTTGTTATACACTCCATTCAGAGGTAGCAGTGAGGGCATCTACCCTCATAACTATAGATCTAGGACGTACGACAATTGAAATGCATATCTCGGTTTCCATCCTGCGATTTTCAGTCTCTTAAGCCTACAGACAGACATGATGATAAAGAATCAAAAGAGAGGACAAAAGCAACAAGATTATAACAGTCAGTCTGGTATACTAGTACTAGACTCATTCGGACACTGATTGGAAAGGACAAATGACTAATCACCTCAGTAATCTTGCTAAACCCAAGGGGTGCTTCTTAATGTGTCTGAGTCTATTACATTCTCATCATTACTTAACTGCGCAAGGGCGTAGAAGAGAGCTGCCTTCATCATTAAAGGCCAGAGAAGTATTTGATATATACCACAGGCGCGTATTAAATAACTATGACAGGCCTAAACTTTCTCCTAATATAAGATGATAAATTCATCATATCTATGCAGGCTGAGAATGCTAGTACTGATAGGGCTTTGATGTACTTTTATAATAATTAACACTAGTTTAAGCCTGCAAGCTAAGCACTGCTCTTGTATCTATCTATTATCTAGAACTTAGAAGAATGTTAAGGAAGGATAACTCCATACTAACTTTCTCTAGCTTATAACAGTGCCACAGTTGCTACTGCTTATACGTGTGTCTTCTATGCATTGCACTGTATAAGAATCTGATTACAACATCAGTTCCTAGAAGCTCACAGCAGAGAAGCAGCAGTAAATTGGCTTGCAAATCTAGTTCATTAAGTGATTATACCCTATGCAAGAGTACTCTAGCAACTTACTACAGTTCAGCTTTCACAGAGCGTCTATTCCAGAACTGATAAGCATGCTGCACTTTAATTTCTTACTTCAGACATCTGTCCATGTAGCATCAAAGATTGCTGTTATCCCTCAGCTACTAAAGTTATGGTGAGGCCGGTCAAATATATCTAGGAAAGTAACCGAAACAGACCAACAGTGAGGTAGATAGAACGTCAAATGATTATGGACATATTTTAATTGTTTCTAATTCTCTGTCTTTGGGCTACATAGGCAGGCCAAGGGAACAACGACAGCCTAAAGACTTTATTTTATTTTATATTAGCAGAAGTTGGGTTATATTTTAATCGGGTACAGTCTTATAAGCTTTAGGGCTTATGTGGGCTAGGGAACTAAGACTGCTTAAACAAAAACCGTTCCCAGACAGTTTTTTTCCTCATTCGCGAGTTCGATCCCCGCCAGAGGTATGATCGGCCTTTCTCCTTCTCCATTTATTTTTTGTCATTAGAAAAAGGCCTCTTGCCTGGACTCTTGATCGGAAATTTTATGACAGCCTCATAAGGTCTAGCCCTGTAACTTCTCACAGCCGTCGACAGCAGTTAAGCAATACGCCGTCCATGTGCGCGAGAGGTCAACAACGGCTCCAGTAATTGGACGTCCACTAATAGCATCGATAAGCTCAGGATCTTTCAGACTACTGAGGCACCGGTGCATTCTGCTACGTATGAGTTCCTACGAAGGAACAGCTTCATTTCACTACGGCTTTGCCTGCGGACTGCGGCGGGGATTTCAACATTCGGATGTTAGCACACTCAATGGACGGTTTTCGGATATCAAGCCTGTTTCTAAGTGAGAGATTTTGCAGAGTCATGGAAAACGTGTCCCGGATGATTGAGACAGAAGTAGTGGCAGATATTGTTGGATTATATAGCTATGTAAGCATACCTTGAGCCTGTGTGCCTAGTCGGAAAGGGAAATATGTTGATAGTACAGTAGTGAGACATCAAAAGACATTGAAGGTCTGACCAACACGGAAACAACAATAGGTGTTCGTCTTGAGACTACCTTTCTGTTTCTATACATGAATGATAAACAAGCTATCTCTGAGCTAAGTCACGAACCGTATCCTCCCCTCAATAATTGGACTCACAATGGGCAAATTGTCCAGCCCATGCATCCCACAAACGATAGCCCTCCGAGCTCTATCTATGCCACTGGTATTGCCATCATTCAAACCTCCCTTATCATACCCGAAGATCTGCAAGAGTAGTCCAGTATCCGTCACAGCCGTCTCCTTGTCAACAAGTGTCTCTGCGCTCTGAAAACAGGTATATCCGTCGAACCCCGCCGCGATAAATGACGACATAACAACGGTGTATATCTGCGACGGGACGATTTGCTTCGATGGTGCGAAGGATGATTGCACGAAAGACAGTTGTAGGATCCTGTGACCCTCTTGTTGCTGCCAGTCCGCGACGACGTGTAGCCCAGAGCATTGCATGAATCGTCCGTCAACGTGGAGGTCCGAGACGGAGTTTTCAAGGGCCTCGTGGAGGGCGTGTCCGCTGACTCGTTTGACAACCACTGGGTTCTCGAAGGGGCAGATTTCTAGGGGGTTAGATTACTTCATGAGAGAGTTACCGGCTGATAACAGTGTCGGGACTAACCGATGATATCCTTGACACGGAGCGGTGATGATAATGGCTCGATGATCCGATCACATCTGATTGAGCCGCTGTTGACGAGTGCAATGTCGGCACCGTAGTAGGCACGATAGGCGTCTGCGAGCATGTTGCCTAGATTCGTCTCTGAGCTGCGAATCACACTGCAGCGGCCGTCGAGCGGTGTCGTCGTGTGCACCAGTGGCTTCTGAACCACACTGCCGATGCGCTGCTGGATCTCAGCTGCCATTTTGCGTATACGGGGGCAGACTGAGAGTGAGCTGCATTCTGAGCTCTGTGCGATGTCGACGTATTGCTTGACTGAAGCTTGTTAGATTGGCGGGGTTGCCGGCTGTGGTACTCACGTTTGACGGTATCTATTGTGGCTCTTCCGTCCGGAAGTCTCCTTGCGATTAAGCGGACAATGGATACGCCTCGCCAGTTTGTCCCGCTTTTGACGATGCGAATGTCTCCAGCTACCTGGTCGACTACGCCATTGGACACAATGTCCTCGTTTCTCGTGCCCTGTTGGATTATCTCCGAGTCGTCTTCTGTGTCCCCATGGAAGCGATGCAGGACCTCGTGATCGTGACCCCCAAGTATCAGATCAACTTTGGTAATCCCGTGTGCAGCATTATTTGCTATTCTGATATCCTCCGCGAGTCGTGAGTGAGAGATAGCGATCACAAAATCACAACCCTCGTTGAGACGCAGGTATCTGGCAAGCTCTTGAGCGACCATGGCGGGATCCTTGATGTACAACGGGGGTAAGTTCTGGCAGTTTGACGGCCAATCTCTGGGCAGATATCTTAATCAGTGATCCAAGCGGAGAACACTGTGCAGAGCTCCTTGCTTACGTCCCAGCCAAGCCAATAAATCCGACTTTGTACCCCTGCACTGCCCTGATGATATACCGCTCACCACAGGCAAGAGGCTCGCTCGAGACATCGCCGTCCTCAGTCACTCTAAGTACGTTGGATAGGACCCAGGGAAAGTGCACCTTGCGTGACAGTTCTACGAGCCGCTTTTCCCCAAAATCAAAGTCTGGGACATGTCAGCCTGCTTGTGAACATTCACGTCATGGACATCCCAGACCATGGTTCCCGTAACAGGCTATATCGACATTGAGGTGGTTCAAGAACGGAACCATGTGCTCTCCTTTTAGGAGGGACGCCTCCAAGGAAGGCGAGAAGACATCGCCGCTGAAGATTACCAGTGGCTTGGGTTCAAACGACCTGATCAAGCCGGCGAAGCGAGATATGAGCTCGATATTGTTGATATGGTACTACTGCTGTTTAGCAAAATCCCATAAATGAGAACTCTATGGAGACGTACGACATCATTGAAATGCAGGATGCATATCTCGATTTCCATCCTGCGATTTTCAGTCTATTGAGCCTACGGACAGACACGATGATAAGAATCTACTAGAGAGGACAAAAGCAACAAGACTATAAGATTCAGTCTGGTATGCCAGCACTAGACTCATTTCGGACGCCGATGCTGGAAAGGACAAACGACCAATCACCTTCGTGACCTTACGGAACACGATATATCGTTTGATTTCTGTGAGTCCTTGTTCTGTTCTCATAATTGCATAACTGCGCAAGGGCTCGAAAGAGAGCTGTCTCCATCATCGAGGGCCGGAGAAGCGATCAATATATCGACAGGCGTGTGCTGGATAACCATGACGGGCCCGAACTTTCCTGATACAAGATGACAAGATGCATCATGTCTATGCAGGCCAAGAATGCCAACACTGGCGGGGCTTCGGGTGCACTTTCATAACAATCGACCCAGTTTGAGCCTGCAAGCTAAGCATTGCCCTTGTGTCTATCCATTATCTAGAACTTGGAAGAGTGTTGAGGACGACTCCACACCGACTTTCTCCAGCTCACGACAGTGCCACAGTTACTACTGCTTGTGCGTCTGTCTTCTATGCATTGCTCTGCAGAAGAATTCGATTGCAATGTGATCTACAACATTAGTTCCTAGAAGCTCACAGCAGCCATTCTAATCCCCAGAAGGCGGAGCCTGCTGTTCGTGTTCGTTCACCACTTTGTGTGGGTTGAAATGATCGTTTGGCTGGATATTGTTTTAGATTTGTTGAAAGGGATTATGTGATATTGGACTGTCCTTATTAGGTCTCTTAAACATTTCCGTTTCTTTGTTCCCTGCATGGGATTTTTGTTGAGTCCTTTCTGTGGAGAACCGTTGGTCTCCTCGTTCCCATGCTCGAGAGTCGATGGAAGCACACGAGAAAGCAACACAACGATGGATTATGGGAATCTTCGACGAGAACAATCTTGATTACTACCGGTTCGGTCTCGATATCTCAAATACTGGGGCATATTTCATCAGCAGCCAATCAGCAAATGGCGGTGCCTGGCTTTTCGTGTTCGTTCATCGCGGCATGGTTGCGAATACGATCGTGAAGACGATCTTCCGGCTAGATCGGTGTATATTGCCCGCGACTTGATATCATGCTAAGCAAAATGTAGCACTGCCTGACTGGCAGGGATATAAAGCGCATTTGAGCGGCCGAAGGTACGCTTGTGAGATGTTCCACAGCACGCCTTTCTCAAAAGATCCCAGCATAGTTCAGCATGTACAAGTCTTCTCGTCTGGTCGTCTTCGGCATCGTAGCCGGACTAATCTTTTCTGTGCCTTGCGCCGCTGTCAGTCCACAAGCATGGTGGACCATCGGACAAACAGTTCAGACCTCCAGCGGGCCCGTCCGAGGACATGCCGCTCCCCATGCTAGCAACGTGTCGGAGTATCTCGCCATTCCGTACGCCTTGCCGCCAGTGGGCAACTTGCGATTCCAGCCTCCTATCAGGTACGGGGGGAACACAACGATTAGTGGCGAGACATTTGTAACGGGCGCCTTGTCACCACCCAAGGGCAGAAACCACAGCGCTGACAATGACAGGGTCCGGCATGCATTTCTTCGAATCTGACAGCGTACGACGACGGACTGCCAGACAAGCTCGTTGAACAATACGGCGTCACCAGGGTCGGCGAAAAGTTCTTGGCAGAGATAGGACATCCCAACCTGACTTTCAGTGAAGATTGTCTTACGCTGAATGTCTGGACGAAGCCGCAGACCGGCGAGAAGAAGAAGGCAGTGATGATATGGATACATGGAGGGTCCTTCGTCTCCGGTATGTATCGCCCTAAGACAATCACAGCGTTGATGCTCACCCGGGTCAGGAAGTTCGGCAATTCCAATGTACAATGGCCAGTTCTTTGCCGACCAAGAGGACATTGTCCTTGTCTCTATCAAGTCAAACATCCATACCACGCTTCTTATGCAGCCATATGCTAATTGTTCCTTATAGCTATCGCCTCAGCTTCTTCGGTTTCCCCGGAAATTTACCAAGCAGCTTCAACCTAGGTCTCCTGGATCAACGCTTAGCAGTCGAGTGGGTGAGGGACAATATCGCTGCCTTTGGCGGTGACCCGTCTCGAATTACTCTTTTCGGAGAGTCCGCCGGCGGTACCTCTGTTGACCACTATTCATACGCGTGGAAGGACGATCCCATCGTCCATGCCCTGATTGTGCAATCCGGTAATGTAGCTCGCATCGGAGGCCGCACCGCTGAGCAGGCCCGTATGTTCTGGCTCAACACTTCGGAGGCTCTCGGCTGCGGTAACCAGAGCACACATGATCAACAGATCTACGACTGCATGATGACCAAGCCTACTGGCGACATAGCTCGTCACCTTGTTAACACCATGGCCACGACCGTCAACCTGCCCTACAGTCCGGCCGCCGACGACGTCCTCGTCTTCAGCAACTACACGGACCGCCCCGCGGCTGCCGTCCCCATGCTCATTGGCACCACTGACTTTGAAAACGGCCTGTTCCGCGTCTATGTGGACGAGCCGTTACCTGATAACGCCTGGGTCCAGCAGAATCAGGCTCTGTTCGACTGTCCGGCAGCTGCACGAGCCAATATCTCCGTTGAGCAGGGCAATCCGACTTGGACATACCGGTATTTCGGCGTATTCCCAAATATGATGCTCTCCACAAAGGCGCCTAGCGGAGCATACCACTCCTCCGAGGTGCCGGTGCTTTTCGACACGGTTGCACAAGACCTCATTGCCAATACGAACGAGGAAGTCGCCATCGGACGGTACATGCGTGGTGCGTGGGCCGCATTCGCTCGAGATCCTGTCTCCGGACTAGAGCGATACGATGGATGGCCGCAATATGAGGCGGGTGAGAAGACACTCATCCGGCTGGGATTCAATAATAGGACCGGACCGAACCTGGCAATGGGCAACCTCTATGATAATGGGTGTTGATACCAGTATCATGAGACAGTTTCCGTCTGCAGGATGTCCTATGCCAACGAGCTGTCGTAGCAGTGGCTTGAGTTGTTGTGTCGCATATATAAATATAGACCAGGTTTGAAGTTCCGAATGACACCAAAGCGTCCTTTCACAATCCACTGAACGATCCAGCGTGCAAAGAGTGCAGTCCAATTCCATCTCCTAGAATCAGAGATGTCCAGTTATCCAACTCAGCACAGTAGCAAATTGGGCCTTCCCAGCCAAGAGTCTGGGATCCGATTGCTGCTATACTCGGATCTATCAGAGCAGACCATACCACCCACCCTGGCTACTCTAAGAATAACGGAAACTGACAACTGGCTTTTTAAATGCTGTTGTCTAGACTGCATATTACTTTCTAAGTTAGCTATAGCATTCTGTTTGCAAGCCTTGCTGCTTCCTTATCATGCAGCTTTCTCTGCGAGATTCTGGTGCTGACGTGCTGTATCATCAATTGTAATAGGACCTGCGGTTGGGAAGAGACCCTTAGGATGAATGGAAGAAGCTTAGAAGCCACACCTATAGGGGTCAGGGGCATACTCGGAAAATTCACTATCAGCTGTAAGGACTTCCTTGCAATGCCAATTGTGACGGAAAACTACAAGTTTCCGGGAGTCTACTTGAACCATGTTGTTGGTGCAGGGGCTTGCAGACCGGGTTACTGAGCCTGAAAGTCTGATTATCTCCAGCAAACCACCAAAGCGAACAACACCATTCCACTATTTATGGATCAGGGGAAAGCCTGGACGGACCATATCCTTCAAGGTACTTGCTCAGTTTGATGAGGGTATTCCGAGCTGGACCGTCCTCCTTTATGAAAGCATCTTTATGATGATGCTCAAGAGCTATAGCGGCACTGGTACACTCAAACTGTGAATACGACAATCTAGAAGTTAAGCAACCATTCGAAACGCTTTCGAGTACCTTTGGTTGCTCGAGTTATGTTTCCCTTAAAGGATGTCCTACATTCACCTGACCCTACTTAGTCAGCTCGCTGCTAGCGAGCTTGCAGTTGCCCCTATCTCAGCGCACAGTTAGGCTTCCTAGCTAGGCAACCCAACCATCCCAGATCAGCCAGCGGCTGCCAACACGTTGCCAACACGTCAAAGGCTTAACCGGGCAATCCCGCTCCGCCAAGGCATCAAATCAGTTGCACCAAAGACTTGCGCAAAGTGCCAATCCACGGATGGCCCGTGGACATGGCAGCCTGAGACTATATATGGTGCTGTCAGATTGTGTTGGAGCTGCTTCCGCGCTTGCCGGGCTTTCAAATGCCGGTTAATCCTCAAAAACATTTACTCAACTGCGGGATCTCCAAAACCATGAGCGGACACAATGTGGAACACCAACAAGGAAATGCCTCAATTGCACGAAATCCAAGGCACGATGTACACGGGAGAAACCAGTGTGCTCGCGATGCAAGTCAAAGGGGTTAAATTGCCAGTATCCACCAGGGCACCCTGATACACCTGATCGTGAGGTCGCCAGTGTAGCTAACAACATGGGAAAGCATCATACACCACTTCCTGATATGCAGGAATCTGCAGCCGCTGCGGTAGATCAAGAACCTATGCCTGGTATGGCTGAATCTGGCCCAGCTGCGGCATTGCCGTTTCGCCCACCAGTTCAAGCTATGACCAGCAGTCCCCAGACGGAGCTCGTTAATCCCAACTCCCAAACTGACTTCATCGACCTCCTGCGAAGAGTCTGTCCACCATTGGCAGAAACAGCTTCTGCACTGAAACAGACGTGGGCTGGCATAACCGGATCAGTTGCCAGCCCTGCTGTGGTTGCAGATACCTATCAGAGGCTGCAGGTATTGAGAAACCTCCTAGCAAATGAGCTGGATACGCAAGTGCTTCAGACTGCAACCAACAAGTAACCATATTGATCCCAATGGCGAAAATGAATTCATCGACCTCCTGCGGAGGGTCTATCCGCGCTTAACAGAAGTATCTTCGATACTGATCCAGATGTGGGCTGGATCAGTCACCAGAACTGCTATTATGAACACATACCAGAGGTTGCAGGTGCTACGAAACTTACAAATGAGTTTGATATGCAACTCCTACAGTTAACTCCGAGCCCGATGCTCTAGGAGAAATGACGCAAGATACAAAGTATGGAAGGATAAAATCTCCCCTTAGTATCTCGGAGACTCCATTATTATGCGAATAAAAGCATACATAATATCAGTTTCCACTCTACTACAAAATTCAGCTGCTGAGGGAGTACTGTGCCCAGAGAGATGTGGAATTGGCCAAACGCCGTCATGAGTCAGCGGATCCGTGGAAGTGTTACCTTACAGTATTCTTACTGTAATATTACCACGATCCACCCGCCATCCATGCTACCGTTGCTACCTTCCCAGGTTGGGGCAAGGTCAGCACGATGAGCCAAGGTGTGAAGGAAAGAGGCTGCAAGAAATAGTGCGTACATAGTAACTCTGTACAATCAAAAGATACACAACTTTTTAAATAGATTTCGAAAGACTCTGCTATCTGCCTCCATCTAATAATGCAGATAAACAGGATTACTCATAACGTAATCCACAACCGAGCGAGCCACCCAACCGAGCGAGCCACCTCAAAGAACCCCTGAAACCTTGCATCCTTGAGATCATCATCAAACCAAATTTCCATCCAATATGGCATCAAAACAATCAGATTCAATAGTCAAATCAGAAGATCGCATGTCTCTTGCAGTCAAAGCATACCAAAATGGCCAGTTCAAAAGCATACGAGCAGCAGCAGCGGCATATGATGTTCCTCGATCTACTCTTACACATCGAATTAGGGGCCGCAAAGCACGGGTTGATATACCAGCCAACTGCCAGAAGCTTAGCAGCCTAGAAGAGGGTTCTCTAAAGAAATGGATTCTGGATATGGATGAGCGCGGCCTACCACCAACTCAGGATACTGTACGCAAAATGGCAGATATCTTACTATCTCATCGAAATCCAGGCCTATCTACCGGAAAGAACTGGGTCAGCAACTTTATTAAACAGCATAATGATCTTATATCAAAATATACTCGCAAATATGATTACCAGCGTGCAAAATGTGAGGACCCAGAAGTCATTAATCAATGGTTCAATCTTGTTAAGAATACTATAATAAAATATGGTATTCTTGAACAGGATATCTACAACTTTGATGAGACTGGCTTCCAAATGGGTGTAGCCCATACAGCAAAGGTTATCACTGCATCCCGTCATCGAACAAGCCGCGTACGAGCTATACAGCCAGGGAATCGCGAATGGGTCACTGTTATTGAATGCATCAATGCCTCTGGATGGACTCTCCCCCCTATGATCATCTTCTCTGGCAAGGTCCACCAGTCTCAGTGGTATCAAGATATCAACCCTGACTGGCTAATCGGCCTGAGTGATAATGGGTGGACGACCAATGACCTTGGAGTATTATGGTTAGAAAAGGTCTTTCAAAAGCATACTACGGCTCGTACAATTGGGAAATATCGTCTTTTGATTCTTGATAGCCATGCTAGTCATGAATCAGCAGAGTTCGATCTTTTCTGCAAGAATCATCAGATTATCCCTCTTTATATGCCTTCTCATTCATCTGATAAACTGCAACCTCTTGATGTTGGCTGCTTTGCACCCCTAAAGGAGGCATATGGGAGAGAGGTGATGAGAAGCATTCAAAATGGCATTTGTCATATTGATAAGGACAACTTTCTCGATCTCTATAGAGAGTCAAGAAAGGTCTTATCATCTCAAAATATCCACAGTGGTTTTGCAGCTTCTGGTTTAGTTCCTTTGGAACCCCAAAGGGTACTAGATAAGCTTACTATCAAGACCATTACCCCCCCTACTACTGCCCATGGACCTGCGGATATGGAATGGACTGCAAAGACCCCTTATACTACTACTGAGGTACAAAAGCAGATGGAGCTTATCAAGCAGCTTATTAAACACAACTCCCAAAGTCCCCCAAATGAGGCTATCCGTCAGCTTGCAAAGGCAGCTGAATCCACTATGCATAAAGTTCTTCTCCTAGATCAGGAGATAAAGGGGCTACGCGCAGCAAATGAGAAGCAGAAGCGAAAGCGCGCAACCCCTAGATCTTTTATTGCTACTGGCGGTGTTCTGACAGGTGCTGAAGGCCAGCAACTTGCCCAAGAAGCTATACAGATGATGGAACCAGTTGCTAAGAAGCGTGCGCCACCACGATGTAGTAATTGCCATCAAATTGGTCATACTAGAACAAGCTGTCCTAGTAGACCTAGATAATTCAAATATTCAGACATTCTGCTTTGGTTTGGTTCCATAGTAGTAAAATATCTCATGGTTTTCGACCACGGCCAGAATCATGTTCGGGTGGCTCGCTCGGTTGGGTGGCTCGCTCGGTTGTGGATTACGTTACATAAGCATAGCTTAGTAATACGCGCTCGATCGCCGGAAGTGCCGACCCGTCCAGCGACTCCAGCCACACCGGTGTTGTTCCCCCACGTCACCTTTTTGCTTTAAGTAATCTCTTTCCTTTCCTTCTTTCGTGCTTACGAGATCATTTTCCCAGCCTTCCGCGAAGTTGCAAGTCATCAAAATTCACCAATCAGGCTGATTTATCTGCTTGCTTCCACAGCAAAGACCGATCTCCCGACACCCATCTGCTTACCTCATCAGTTTCTCTCGTCCATTCTTCCTCATCATCCTACTCCCATCTTGCGTGACGAGTGACTGTGCTGTATAGGCAAATCTGCTTCTTTTGCCCTTCTCTTGAACTAGCTCGAATTGATTGCGTCCTTTGTGTTTTCGTTGGGCGCGTCTTTGTTGTCTTGTTCATAATGCAACCGGCATTAGCACCTCATCCTTCTGCTCAGGTAAGCAGCTTCTTGTCGCGGTTTGTCATCAGATCGTCTTCCCCAATTTCCCCAGATCCCAAATCCCCTCAGCTGCTATGTCATCCGGTGGGACTTGATATCCTTCCTTCATCGTCGTCGCCGTGATTTCCTCGGTCGCGGGTCTCTATGACGCGATGGCGATCTGCCTCACCTGCTTCCGTCATGGAGTTTCGAGTCTTCTGCCGGTCGCATCGACAGCTCGCTTTCAACCACTTCTTCTGTTCATTCGCTGAAACCTGATGCTAATGCTGTTGACGTTGTAGGACCATGCGGATCAGGGTAAGTGACTCTTCGTGTTGTACCAGTTGAGAATACAGCACAACGCGCGCGTTCCTGCGCATGCTATGCATTCCACCCGCGGGCACCTTTCAACACTCGTCGCATTACGACAGCTAACGCCATATCTCTAGTGCTCCATGATCAGCTTCTAGCTGCTCATCAGCATCTGTCGCATCCGACGCATCCGACGCATCCTCAGCAAGCTCGACCCCAACCTCCTGCACCGCAACCTCCGCATATGCAGCCCAATACGCCTGCTCGCGATCAGAATAACATCGATCCTGCCATTTCAGGCGCCACCATGCTGACCGGCCCACCGCAAACTCCCACCCAGCCTGATGTAACTGGCCAGGAGAGCCCGAAAACCTACGGGAAACGGCCGTTATCCACCTCGAAACGCGCCGCACAGAACCGTGCCGCGCAGGTACGTGCGCTCCTAAGAACTGTTTACAACATTTTGACTAACTTGCGCGTAGCGGGCGTTCCGTCAGCGGAAGGAAGCGCATATCCGGGAGTTGGAAGGCAAGGTGAAGGCATACGAGAACATGGGAGAAGCGATCAAAGCTCTGCAGGCAGAAAACTACCAGCTCCGGGAGTACATCATCAACCTGCAGTCTCGCTTGTTGGATTCTCAAGGTGAGGTTCCGGAACTGCCTGGCAACATCGACCTGAGTCAACCGCGGAGTGAAATTCCTGTGCCTCCTATTCCAAACTCGGGGACGACCACCTCCACGGCTGCCCCTCCTCCGACTGCACCCCAGCAACCCCAACCTCACGGTCAAGCCCCCACATCGAATGACGATATGAACTCCTTGAACCGTATAGCTGTTGCCGGGCTTGGAATGCGCAAACCTCCTACCGAAGAGGCAAATTATCTCGGCAACAACTTTCAGGCACAGGCAAGACGCGTCCGTCCTGACGAGGGACAAACCGAAGCTTCGGAACTGCCTAAGCAGGAACAAACACATGGGCTCCCGCTCATATCATAGGTCGTTCTCAATTTCCTCCTGTTAACATCTTCCTTGTTCTCCTGCAATATCATTGGTCTCTTCTATTGCTGGCCAAAGGCCTCTGCGTTTCTCTGCCTGAAAGCCAGTTCTGCGATGTTTTGCCTTGGTTGTCTCCGGTGTATGGCGCGATTCCAGTGGATCTATAGTATTTCTGGCCCTGTTCGAGGCGGAGTTCTGTGTTCTTGCTTTAGACTGAAACCGGAGGGGTTGGGACGTTGATATTGTCTGTATGATTTCTTTGTTTCCAGCTGGTTCTATAATGCATGTGTCTCAGTGCTTTTGTATGCTCGGTGCTCCTTTTCCTATCACTGGATCCCACCTCTCCTTTGCCGACGTCGGCGGACAAGGTACACAAGTCGGAAGTCAAGAGGCGGATCCTGCGCAAGGAAAATAGGGTGATTTGATGTAATTGGCTTCATCTCTTGTCCAGTTCTTCTGGGGAAGGGCCGGAGGCTTCCTGTGGTGTACATTTACCATCTCGGGTTATTGTCTTGTGACTGCGGATGCTACCTAGATACGGAGTGTATACATGTCCCTTTTAATTGATTGTAATCATGACGAGAATGTCTTTCACTGGCCTCGCTGGACTTGATCATTGAGACCTTGCTGTTGTCTGATAAGGTAGTGAACGAACTCTCACTCGCTGCGTCTATGATATTTTAATACTGTGATACCATTGGCAACAAGGCTGCAGAGCTGCTTTATCTGGTGTCCGCTCATCAACCCCACCACAACTCTCTGTTTCCCCCTCAACTCGGCGTTTAGATCAAACAGCATTCGTTGATGCGCCATGCCTTCAGGATCATCTCAGATTCATTTATGGTTTCCTTTGCAAATGGCAGGAAAGTGAGGGTCGCTTCTCCTGGTCTGCCTTACCTAGGTCGTCACAATCCATCAAAATGGCCTCCACCGTTACTGCATGCCAAGATGCCTCTCCATACCAGCCACGGAATTACCAGCTTGAGATGCTGGAGGCTAGCATGAAAGAGAATATTATTGTGGCAGTATGTTCCCTCATTCCCTACTTTAAGCTTCAGAATGGCAATGATAACGACCCTTTAGATGGATACAGGGAGCGGCAAAACGCATATGTATGTCTGTCTGTCCGGTCCTTGCCAGGCTGTCATTGCTCCTTCCCCTCAGTGCGGTACCGGCCCTTATTTTGACAGTCAACTGTAGAGCAGTACTACGAATCAAAGCAGAGCTGGACATTTGCCCTCCACACAAGGTATATTCTCATTGATTCTAAGCACTGGCATTTTCCACTTTAAACTGTGCTGATCATTTCCTCTCCAGCTCGTCTGGTTCTTGGCCCCGACGGTCGCCCTGTGTATACAACAGCATGAAGTGATCGCGTCCAATTTACCGGCAGTGAGGACGCGGACACTCACTGGACTCGACAAAGTCGAATTATGGACCGAGCAGTCCATCTGGGACGCCGTTCTGAATGGTTACCGAGTCATTGTATCAACGCACGCGGTCCTTGCGGATGCCCTTAGCCACGGCTTCGTGAAAATGTCTCGGTTGGCTCTGCTCATCTTCGATGAAGGTATGTCTACATTCTGCGCTCTACTCATGGAAAGAATTGTGTTGATAGAGAAGTACTGTAGCGCACCACTGCACGCGAAGGCATACCGCCAACAAAATCATGCGGGACTTCTACCATCCGACTTTAACGAAATCTGGCCCGGTCGCTGTCCCTCGTATTATGGGCCTAACAGCCAGTCCGGTGGTCAGATCGAATCACCAGGAGCTCCTGTCAGTGCACTAAGCTATTGTCTTTGCTTAACCTTGCTGACTTGCCATCCAGGACGGTCGAATCCAACCTTGATGCGGTATGCAGAACACCACGCGTGCACCGACAAGAACTCCTAAAATTCACCCATAGACCGCACTTGCAGCAGATTTGGTACACGCCAACTGATCCTACGGGGTTCAAGAGCGCAAGTCAGACTTTGGAAGCCCTTTCCCACGCCTGGGAAACCTTGGATATCGAGGATGACCCCTATATACAGCGGCTCAGAAAAAGTCCCCTTGACGACAAAGCTCTGCAAAAAGCGCTCTTGACGGGCAAAACATATTGTCGGGAGCAGTTGAGAAGGTTCGTCGATCGAAGTCGCCATATCTTCGAGGAACTCGGAGAATGGGCTGCCGAGTACTACATCTACACGTCCATCAAGCAGCTCAGAGATCGCGTCCGCGACTCGTATACGAGTGGCAACTGGGATGAAGCCGAGAAAGCGTACCTAGTAGACTTTCTCTCCAAAATACCGGCTTCAGAAATCCAGCTTGCGTTGAACGATCCGGATAGTTTTCACATCTCCCCGAAGTTTGAATCTCTCCTCAACTTCCTGAACTCATTGGATGAGCCGGAGTTCTCGGGGCTGATCTTTGTCAAACAGAGGGCAACAGTCAGCGCAATGACTAGCCTTCTTTCAGTGCATCCTTCCACGCGCGAGCGGTTCAGATGTGCTGCCTACGTTGGCTGGTCCAACGGCAGCGCCAGCAAGGACATTCTCGGCGATCTCTTGAACATGCAGTTACAGCGCGATACGCTGGATGATTTCCGCAGCGGCCGCAAGAACCTCATCATAGCCACAGACGTTCTCGAAGAAGGTATTGACATTAGTGCCTGTAGCGTCGTCGTGTGCTATGACAAACCACCCAACCTCAAGTCCTTCGTCCAGCGCCGTGGACGGGCGAGGCGGAAGCAGTCGACCTTTGCAATCATGTTCCCAACAGACGATGCGTCTGCTGATGTTTCCAAGTGGCAAGGTCTCGAACAGGCCATGATAGAGGCCTATCAGGATGATCAGCGACAGCTGCAAAGTGCCTCTGCATTGGAGAGTCTGGATGAGGAAGTTATGGAGCGTCTTATAGTTGAGTCTACGAGGTACGATTCCATTCACTTCTCAAGTTCCTTGAATCTTCCCAGTAACGACCTTTTATCGTCAGCGCCGTCCTCACAGCTGACATGGCCATGGCACACCTGCACCACTTCTGCGCCGTATTGCCTTCTCAGCCTTACGTGGACATGCGGCCCGTGTTCTCGTTCGAAACGAACGAGGATGGGCTTCGGAAGGGGACGGTAATCCTGCCCAGTTGCGTGCACCCGAAGGTCCGGCGCAGTGAGGGTAGAAGATGGTGGCGCACAGAGAGAGCAGCGATGAAAGAGACTGCCTTCCAGGCATATAAAGCTCTGTACGAGTTTGGCCTCGTCAACGATCACCTTCTGCCGTTGACGAAAAAGCCAGAACTAAAGTCGCATGACTTGGGCGCTATGCCCTCGATATTGGAGACGACAGAACAATATGATCCATGGATTGAATGGGCCTACTCATGGTCGTCGCCTGATATCCATCAAAGTCGGATCGTGGTCAGAATGAATGAAGGGCGAGGCGATGAGCTATGTATGCGGTTGATGGGACCTACGTACTTCCCGCCTCTCTCGCCGATGACTCTGTTTTGGAACAGTTCGACCACATTTACTGTGACCTTTGAAGCAGCAGAGCGGGTACCACTCGTGCCCTTGAGCAGTGTGGAAGACATGAGGGCGATCACAGCACTCTATCTCAACGCGACCAGCTCTCGGCTATACAGCTCTGAGAGAGATTTTACGGCACTGTTTGCACGCGATCTGCATCATACAGAGCTGAAGGGGTGGCTGAATGCATATGAAGGATGTGACCCGGCCATGGAAGTCTACTCGCGTGGCCACAACCCACTGCTCATGGGCGTGGTTCGGGATCATTCGCGTTACGGAGAACCATTTTTGTTCCGGAAATGGCTTGTCTCCGACCAGAACCCGTCATCTTCGGTCGTTGAGTTGGAATGTGCTCCCTTTCCGCATAGACGCAATCTTGTGCATCGTCAGACGCTGGCTAATAGCCGGGTGGATGTCGATGAAGGAACCCCCGAGTCTGCAGCCAAGAACCCCATTGTCGCTGCAGATGCGTGCACCATCGATAGGCTTCCGTTCACAATGGCTATATTCGGCTGGTTCATCTCCGCCATTGTAGACCGATTGGAGATTGAACTGATCGCAACCAGACTCAGAGAAACGATCCTCAGAGATGTCGGTTTCACGAGCACTGATCACATCATTACCGCAATCAGTACCCCTTTCGCTTACGCACTGACCAATTACCAGCGGTATGAGTTCCTAGGCGACTCGATCCTCAAATTCTCTGTTTCCTGCCAGTTGTTCTTTCAGCACCCGAACTGGCACGAAGGGTATCTATCCGAGGGGAGGACCATGATCGTGCAGAATCCTCGCCTTGCCAAAGCCGCGCTGGACACCGGCCTGGACGCCTACATCGTCAACAAGAGGTTTGCATCGCGAAAATGGTCCGCTCCGTTGATCTCGGAAAAGCTGGAGCGTGTGCCGGCCAAGCGCCAGATGTCGACGAAAGTGCTGGCGGACGTGGTAGAGGCGCTGATCGGAGCCGCATACATGGATGGCGGCCACGCAACCGCACAGGCATGCATCCGCCGACTCTTGCCCGAGATCAACCTCCACGCGGTGGACACTCGAACCGCAACCCGGAGTGTGGCTCCCGAAAGCGCCCGGCATATGATGCACGATCGACTGAAAGACCACATCGGCTACACATTCGAGGACGAGTCCCTCCTCGTCGAGGCCCTCACCCACCCCTCCTGCGACTACGACTCGACAACCCAGTCCTATCAGCGCCTCGAATACCTCGGCGACGCAGTCCTCGACATGGTCATCGTCCCCGCGATCTTCAACCACCCCATCCAACGCCCGCAAGGCGACATGACCAAGATCAGGCACGCCGTCGCAAACGCCAACCTCCTCGCCTTCCTCTGCATGGAATTCGCCATCTCCGAAGAGAAACTCGACGTCGCACAGACATCCAAGGATTCCTTCGCCGTGACTTCCTCCCAGGAATCCGTCGAGCTCTGGCGCTTCATGCGCTACCGCGGTCAAGACCTCAACGCCGCCCGCGACGCCTCGCTCGCCCGCCACCGCGCCCTCCGAGACGAGATCGCGTCGTCCTTGCTGCATGCCCCGCATTACCCCTATCACGCTCTCTCCCGGCTCAACCCGGACAAGTTCTTCTCGGATATCGTCGAGAGCGTCCTCGGCGCCATTTTCGTCGACTCAGGGGGCGACCTTGCGCCCTGTGAGGTCTTCGTCGAGCGGATCGGGCTGATGGCCTACCTGCGTCGGATACTGGACCATGGGATTGACGTTAGGCATCCGAGGAGCATAGCGCAGCAGTTGGCTAAGTCAAATATACAGTTTGTGTCGCAGCGGGTTCCGAACGAGGAGGGAGGTGCGAGCTATCAGTGCTCGGTCCGGATTGAGGAGGCGGAGCTGTTTGTTGTGACGGGGTGCTTAACGGCTGAAGAGGCGGAGGTGACCGCTGCGGTTGAGGCGATTAAATGCCTGACACACACGGATGAGGGTTCTACACCGTTGAACACGAGCTGAAAGTCCCAGTACTCCGAGATTTTGCGGAGATTCTGCCATGTATACACCATAATGAGTGAATGCCATTTGATGATGTGACGCCCAAAGAATACCCTGTGCTATAGTGACCGTAGGTATAAATATAGCTGGAAAATACAAATCACCCGCTCATGCTTTCCTGGTCCCCTTCCGCCGTCCGCGGCCTGACTTGCCGTTACCACTGGCCTCCCGAGTCTCTTGCTCCTGTGGCTGCTGCTCAGCTTCATCCTGAGACTCGACCCCTGAACTCCGTGCTTCAACCTGTTCATCCTCGCTCGTTGCGACCATAACCGCCTCGTCTGTCACGTCACCTGCCGAGTGCGAATCCGAGTCCGGCTTTGTGACCGATTCCCACGCTCCGTCCGCAGATCGGGCCTGATTCCGGATCCCCGCGAGCATCTTCTTCGCCTCGCTCTCTTCCCCGTTCCATGCCCCGCAGCTTCCACACCGCCAGCGGCCTAGCTCTTCCAGCGACTTGACGCCCGGCGGGGCTTGGCCGTTGACGAGTCGGCAGGTGGTGCAGATCAACGCCATCCGGTTCTTCGGCTGTGTCTCGTCCTCGCCGAGTAGGACGTCTAGCAACCGGTCGTACCAGTGAGAGTGCTCGACATACTGCGGGGCGCTTGGAAAGGCGTTGGGCGCAAAGCCGGGCTCGTCAAGTGCAGGAGGGGGCGATGGATGGAGGTTCTGCGGTTGTGGCTGTCCTTGAATCGGGTATGGTGACGGAGGAGATTGAGGCTGGCCGGGAGAAGACACTGGCGATTGAGCCGGAGTTGGTCTTCGAATGTTGGCGGTCGGTGGGGGAGGAAGTCCGGTTCTCATGACGGGTTGTTGTGGGGTAGAAGGCTGCTTGCGTTTGGCGTCTGTCTTGCTTTTTCCGTCGCCGCCCTTGGGACGCGAGGTCTTGGGTGACTCTCCGCCATACTTTTCCAGCAGCTGTTGAGTCGAGTTGTATTTCGTTGCGACCTTGAGCTTCTCGATTGTCTCCTCCCGCTGTTTCTGTAGATCATCGAGGTATCGCTGGGTCTTGCTGATGCGGTAGTCGAAGAACTTGCTAGCTACGGCTCGGACAGCGTAGATCCTGCTCAAGTCAGACGTCATACCAGGACTCGAGGTTCTCGTGGGGGATTTTCGTACAGGACTGGGCCCCCAACGATGGCAGCGTATTCCGTCACACCCCAATTCTGCCAGCCGAGAACGAGTGCTAGGATAATCGAGTAAAGGAGGTATGCGAAAGTGGTGTAAAGAGTCCAGAGAGCCTTGAATCGACGGGCATGCTGGCGGTGAAGGTCAAGTCGGCTCGATGTCTGTGTTATCTTTGTTGAGAGGGCGGAGAGGGCTTTTTCGAAGGATGCTGGAGAATTGTCTTCGCCCTGCAATCGTGCAATAGACATCAGTGCTCTGTCACGCGCATTCAAGGAGACACGGGTAGCCTAACCTTCCAGGGCCACAGGGACACCATGACTGGCAGTTCCTGAATCGAAAGGAAGGAGCAGTATCGATAGAAATCGCAGGGTACTACCGCAAAGTCATTCTGCGGCAGATAGAGGAGGACCTCAAATTCCAAGGTAGAGGGTGATTGATGAGAAAGAAGATCTAGGTGTGATTAGAGTGGAGGCTTGACAGGCTGCAATGACGAATTGACGATAATGAGGAAGTTGATCAGCAGCTTCAGCACGGACCACCCCCTCGAACTTCTGTTCATCCCTCCCAACGGTCAAGCCTGCCAGCCATTCTGAGCTGAGTGTGGTATTACGATCTGTCTCCTGAGCCAGAGTATTTATGCGCAGTGAATAGTTTGCCAAATCTGTCTCGAGGTTTGAGGTTAAGACTTGAGCCAGGAGATTAGATTCTCATACTCGACACCGAGCGACTACAGGTACGCTGTATCGTGAAGTTGAAAGACATCTCAAATGAAGACCAATGTCTTTTGTTCCTGTTCAGTCTTTTGAGCACTCCCTCCACTAGCTAAAGTATCTCTGATAACGAACCCGGTGGAAATCTCGTTGGTCCGGAGCATATAAAGAAACGAGCGCAACATGAAACGTCTAAATTCCAGACAAATGTTTCCTAGTACTACAGTGGTATGAGATTATTTTGACATACAAGAGTAAGCTCATCTTAGCTTCGCCAGTCTATAGTTATAGACAGGTTACTAGAATCCAGCACCACGGTGAGGTGTGAGCCTGTCGCTGGAGGCCTGGAGGCTATCAGAGACGACCAGGCACCTACTTGCGCAGGATTTTCGTTCATTTCTTAATATAGATGACACTTCTGCTATGCCATCAAAGGCCTGCCTCTGCCTCCGCCTCAGCCACTCAGACATCATGGAAAAGCTCTGCAGGCTCCTGGGCTGATGCTGGAGGAACCTCTGTGTTGGCCCTTGTTTTTAGTGGATAGTATGTAGTGGATGCTGAACTAAGAGAAAGCCTTGTAATGCCTGACTCTTGTAGTGAAAAGTCAGTCGTCATCGTCAGATGGCTCTGCCAGCTATTTGTCTATAACTTTTTTGTTATAGGCGTCCGACTCGTCGTCATCGTCTTCTGGGTCTGGGTCCCTGCGGCCGCAGATAAGGCCACGATGTGGCTAAACTTCCACGGAATTTCTAACAACGTGTAACTGGGCAGGACGTGAGTGACTGGGTCGTCCGCCTTCAGAACGAACGGGTGCCCAGATTGAATGCGATGGCCCTCAAAAGTGTAGAAAATCTGCCTTCGGACTGATCGAGGCCTGCGGGACGTCTTGAAAGGTCCACCTTGTCCGTCGGCCATCGGGCTAGTCAAAGAACAGCGACAACAGCCTCCAAAAGTCAGGTATAGATCTTGTGAGATTTGCAGGTTTCTTTTTCCTTAACAAGCAATGGGGGAAAATGTGACAAACTTGGACTTCCTGACGTCCAGTGACCACGCACTTGCCCCCATCGCGTTCTTTGGCGATTTCTCTAGCTGACCTGGAACGGGAACAGCATCTGAAAGGTTTGATTCTCGTGACGAAGATGAACATGATGAGCTACGATCTTTTGGTGGATTCTGTCGCCACATTCGGGGAAGTGCATAAAATGTCTCTGGTAGCATCTCACATATTCGTGAGGCTGCGCGGGCTTCTCGTATGAAAGCCCGCAACGCAGATAGGTCGGCCACTTGCATGCACGCCCAAAAGGACGCGGGCTGTACCCGCGTCCCAATGGCCTCGCCAAGTTGATGCAGAAGACCTTCTCTGTCATCTGGACCACAGTATATCATCGTTGTAGAACGTTGTCTGACGGGGCTGATTGGGGCGGAGCGTCGACGTCCATCTGGATAGCCATGGTTGTGTAATGCACGCAGCTATGGAAAGTTAGAGCTAAGAATGGGACTAGAAAGGTAGACCCTTACCTAGAGAAGGAAGATCTGGACCGATAAGACGAAGCTGTACGCACGGAGCACTCTGTTGGTACGGCCAAGAATGTTTCTTGTTGGCTAAAGAGGGAAGATTTCGTGGAGCGGCACCCAGATACTGCTGATTCTGCGATGGAATTGAAGAAAACTAATGGTATCTGATGATTCGATTATGGTAGGTAGTTACATGAAGAAGAGGGAGTAATCTAGAAGTTGGGATGTCAAGTTGTCACTAGGGGTGCGAAATAGAGAGAGCTAATTGACACCACAAACAATTCACCGAAGAACAAAACCATCAAATGCAAGGAGAGCTATCATTGCCTCACGACATGACATGACATGACATTCACCAATCAGTGGCACATGACATGGACGTATTCCTCAGCTGGGTATATGTGAGGCACAATCAACGGAAATGACAAAAAGGAATCCAGCGAATGATGGAAAACTTCCTCGAACTCCTGGATACCTTATGAAAACAAACCCACAACGCCTCCGTCCGCTCATGATTGATGATGTCAACTGACAATTCCACAAATGAGACACGTCGGAACGAGTTGCTGAGGTAAGGTGTTGATGGTGATGTGATGAGATGATATAGGGGCAGGGGAAAAATTGTAGAAGTTCAGAGCTCCCCATGGCCTTTGAACCAGCCTCCCAACTCCCAGTGGCCGGGTCGGTAAGTGGCTGCATTGCGGATGTCATGGTTCTGAAGACCGTCAAAGAGAACACCCAACCGGTTGAAGTTGATAGGTTTCATGATCCACCCGTCAAAGCCGGCTTCAATGTACAGTTGTGCGTCTTTTTCGAGGAGCGAGGCTGAGACCGCGAAGACGGGTACGCGGCCATTCTTGCTCGCTTTATCAGACAGCGGGAGTTGAAATTCTCGCTCGAACTGGCGGATCATCCTGGTAGACCCTATACCGTCGACAATTGGCATCTAACTGGTTAGGATGGCTTGAACACGTCACTGAGGAAATGAAATTAATTACCTGAATATCCATCAGGACAAAGTCGACCTCCGCAGAATCACGGCGAAACGCAGTCGCACATTCTTCGCCATTTCCTGTGAGGATGACGGCGTGCCCCGATTTACTTAGTCGTTTCTGCACGATCTTGCTGTTAACAGGGTCGTCCTCGGCAACGAGAACGCGCAGTGTAGTCGGTTCAGCGTTGGGTACAGGTGCTGAGGATGGTTCAGCCGCGCTTGGCAACTCTGCCAAGGTCCCAGCTTGGCTTAGCAAAGCTTTGGCCGGGGGTGAAGGTGGCCGCTCCACGTCCTCTGGGGGAATTCGTATCGCTGTCATTGGCACTCCAGAGTCGGTAACGGGTTCCTGGCCAGGCAAAGGCGGGGAGACCGGAGGCATCACCGTGCGTGCCGTGCTCGGAAAGGGGCGAGCTTGTGTCACTGGCCATTGTTGCAGACTCGATTTGTCCTTTAAGTTTGGAAGAGATTGGGTAGACGTTGCATGTCTGTCGTCCGCGCTGCGCTGAGTGCGTTCCACTGGTCTAGGACCTCTCTGCTCAGATCCTTCGCTGGCTGTTCGTTGTAGAGGGGATTCCTGCATGGCACTAATCAATCGATCGGCTTCACTCCTGTTGCTCCTACCGCTGCGAGAGCTATTGTAACTGCCCCTGCTGTGATTGCTGCCGGTACTACGCCGCCGCCCGCCGCTTCGAGTGGACTTGCTGTCGACGAGCATGAACTCCTCTTCCGGCCGAATCGGAACTGCTGGTTCCACGATATCCGGCACAGATGGCTCTTCTGCTTTACCAGATGCCGTATCGTCCGGAACTGGGAAGTTAAATGAGATTTTGAAACAGCTGCCCTTGCCCTCCTCCGACCGAACACTCAACTGGCCGTGCATGTTGCGAACAATTCGAGCTACCAACGCCAGACCCAAACCCAGTACACGTTTATCCTGACCGCACGAGTCGGGAGAGTGTGTCTGGTCTTCCGGATCAAACCAATAACTGTCATGATCCGTCGAGACTTGCTCAAGGTCTTGGAACAAAGCCTCAAGGGTGCTCTGAGACATTCCTGAACCTGTGTCCAAAACGGTCATTTGGACCAACACACAACCTGGCTGCGCCTGCTCGAGAGAGCGCCAAATCTCCGTGGTCACGCTGCCTGCTGTTGTATGCCGAACGGCATTGGAAATGAGATTGGTGAACACCTGACGAACACGACGCTGGTCGCCAATGACCGCTGGGGGAAGTCCAGAGTGCGCTACCACTTTATAATCAATCTTCTTACGCTTGGCCTCTCCCTCAAACATATCAGTGGCTTCTCGGAAAGTCGCTGGAAGGTCAAATACTTCGTCTTTGATGAGTTTCTGGCCCCTTTCGGTGTTGGTCAGATCCAGAAGGTCGTTGATGACATAGATCAGAGATTTGGATGCCGAGTAGGACTTCGTAAGGTTGTCGCGGGTCTCCGGGTCTAAGGAGCCTTCCAAAGCGATTTCCAGATAGTTGATGACAGCATTCAATGGCGTGCGAACTTCATGGGCCGAGTTTGCGAGGAGGAGCCGCGTCAATTGCGAGTTCTCCATTGCGGCTTCCTTTTGTCGCCACACTTTAATGAACTTGCCATAAACGAGACACAACACAGCTGCCGTCTCGACATCGGACTCGGACCATTCTCGAGACTGATCTAGGACTGTTTCTCGCCAGGTTTGAAAGCTCTTGCGCGGTTCCAAATGCCCATTTTGAGGTTTCTTGTCATATGGGTTGCCCGCCCATTTGATTTCCGTAAGGTGTCCCCTACGGAAGAAGACCATGAAATCGGTGCCGCCGGGCGACAAAGGCACATAGAGCATGCCGGAGATGTGCTTGAACCCCGGGGGATAAAAGAGATCTGGAAAGTCTTTGGTAATGTGATGTGAAGCCACCACAGAATTCATCCGTCGCAGCCTGAGGTATTCCAGTAAAGCCAAGATTTCCTGTGAGTGCGTCATCTTTCCCAGAAGCTTCGTCTCATCACGGATTGAGAGAGCACCATAGTCGGCGTCAAACAGTTTGAGCAGATCGTCCGAAGTGGCGATGATGTATCCCGAGGGATTTTGGTCGGTGGGGACGGTATTAATCAGTTTGCGGGCTTGTAGCCGTGATGCGTAAGACAGACGTTCGATATTGCGCGACACAGTGTCGCCAATCAACCGGCACATTTTTCGAACCGGAAAGGAGACTCTCATGCCGTGAGTCCCGTAGGTGTGACATGAGATGAGACCCCACAGCTCTTTGAAGCCACTGATACTGATTGACATCGAAGCACGTACCCCCATATTTGCCAGATATTTGAGGTGAATGGGCGACATTGCACGCAGGTAGGAATGCGTCATGTCTACAGGCGTTTGCAAGTCCTCCAGCGTCCGACAGACCAATCGCGATGTGACCTGATCGCGATCATACAGCAAGCGGACTTTGTTGATTCGATACAAATCACGCGCTTGCTTCGGAATATCAGAGGCCGGAAAGCAGAGTCCTTTATACAAGTCGACGCTCGCTTTGGGATCGACCAGTTCAGCAACAACAGTTCCGTTCCATTCGGTATCGAACTGATAGATCAGAACACGATGGAAACCAGTCAATTCTTTCACTAACCCGGTGGCCGTGTTTAACAAGGAATCCAACGACTTGGCACGGCCCAATTGATCTTGGATTTGAGACAAAATGCTAAACACTTCCATTGCAGCGGCCTCGCCTCGTCTCCGACGCGCGTTTCGTAGCACTCGCAGGGGTTGACTGATATTGACTGTGCTGTGCTCGAGTTGCTCTGGCGTCGGTTCGACTCCAAGAGTATCGGTCGGTGTCACCGGGGTAGTTAGACCGGAAACACTCAGGGGGTTGATTCGGTCGTCCTCCAATTCAAACTCGCAGATGACCAAATTTGAGTCGGCTGGGCTGAGATGGGCGGCGCACCAGAATCGCCGAGATTTTCCAGCAGGGAGCTTCACAGACAAAAGGAAAACCTCGGGGCCATCGACGGAAGGGTCATATCCTTCATCGCGGACGAAATCAAGATGATCCAATAGATTATCTGTCTGATCTTCATCCAAAATGTCACAGAAGTCTGGTAATACAAAGAGACACTTGGGCGAGTATCCAAGGATGACCTCAGAATTCTCGCTGGCTACACGGACCGCCAACTTTCCGTCAATTTCCTCCCGCAGCACAAGCAAACACCCAAAACTCTGCACCGCACCAGGGATGTGGATCGGTTCGTCTTCGCATGCTTGATACGAGTCATTGGTTCTTCCAGTGATGACCATATGACCGCCATCGGTCACTACATGACGAAATCGGGCAGTAACAAGACCATGTTCGGGATCGACTTCTGAATCCTGAGTATTGGTCAGAGCGGAACCCGGAACCGGCGCGTGACTGAGGCCGTGAGAACGGCCTTGGTCCGGTGGCTCAGATGATGAACCTGCAGTATCCGGTGCTGGCAGAGATGGCTCAGTAGCGGCAGGATCACCTGCACTTGTCTGCGTCTGCGCTCGCATCTTATCCCAGGTCTCGGCATCGATGATAGACCACTCTCGCGCTCCGGTGGCGGGGGAGCTCAAATTACTCTGCGTCTGCTGTTGCGACTGAGAGACCGTTGAGGGATCAACGGAGATGACCGACCGGATCGGATACACTCGGTCTTCGCTCTCGAAGCCGGTGGAACGCCCCATGCCTGACTCCGGTGTGTGAGTCATGGCGCCTTCCTCTCCTACAGCTCCTGACGTCGTTTCGGCGGTGTCCCCGTCGGTCTTCTGCCTCGTCGGAGAGGAGGCATTGGCTCTCGACGCCATGCTGGACGACAGCTTGGAAAACGAAACGTGGCGACCGACGTGACTAAACCATCATTTGGCGAATGGGTTGTTTGGTTGGCAAGACCCCAATCACCTCGAATTCGGTTTCACGTCCACCCGTAAATCCAGGTCGGTTCCTGTGCCTCGTCACAGTATCTGGCTCGGAAGGCAGCCAGAAAGCGCCGATGGAGTGGATTCCGGGTGAGAATCCCCGTGGAAAAGGTAAGAAAAATCGTAGTCGCAGAGCCCGGCTGAGTGCGGGGCAGGTGGAAGGAGCTCTGAACATGACAGAAAACAGTTAGCAATGGTTAACGAAGTAGGCAGGTGAGATAGCCGTACCGAGATAAAGAGCCGAATAGAAGCATATGTTGTCGACGCTACCGAAAACTTCAAGAGGGCTTCAATGTGTTGCGAATTGCGGGCAATTGCCCCATTGTCCCTCCATCGAACCAAGCTGACGGGATTTAGTCGGTACACATTCGCAGGGGCAGATGGATCACTGAAACCCACAGTCATGAAAATCAAGGTCATAGTCTAGGACTCCGTACGGAGCTCAATTCTGTTGCCAACTTTCCTGGACCCATTGTACGTACGATAGTTAAGAGTGGAGAGATCGCAGTTGTAGCAGCCCCGTCTCATCTAAAATTCCCGACCCGCCGAGCTTGGCTATCCAATGATCGCTCGGAAGCCTTCCTCTTGCGGTTAATGCCTAAGGCGCCACTTTTACCTAGGCCTAGAACCCGCCAATTACATTCCCCGTCATTCTGTAGCTATGAATAAAACCTCGGGAGCCTAGACATATGCCTCAGGTGTCTGCAAGCTATCCCCAAGCGAAATTCGACGCCAAGAAAGGGTCTGATGAGCGCCTCAGGCACCCCTTGACTCGCTTGGGGCGCAGCACACCCAGCAATGACTCGTTCCTGCGTCGCTGGCCTGCATCTCAACTTGCCTGCTACATTCTCCTGCAGATACCTCTCTACTCCGTCCTACAAACGCAGTATACATCATCGATTCGCCAGTGCGGCAAACTTTCTCATGGATGACATCATGTATCCCGACGGAGCTTCTCCGACGTACTAACGGCTATGAAACACTGGAAATCTGGGATTGATAAGAACAGCGCCAAATATTGATGATACCATCATTGCTAAGCCACAGTCTCCCAGCCACTAGACTAGCCTTCGTCTATATGGAATATTGAACGCCAAATCACCCCGTCGACTTCGCCTCCCCATACGCCGACTCGCGCTGCAACCGCGCCGCTTGGTCCTGCACCGGCCAAGCATCCATGTACGTCCGCATCTCGACCGCGACAAAACCTCCCTTACCCTCGTCGTCGCCGTCGGAGTCAGATCGAGACTGAGGGCCAGGGCCTGAGCCCGAGCTCTCCAGCTCGAGGATGTTAAACTCCCTCACGCGCACCTCGAACTCATCCGGGTCATTACGGAAGACGGTACCGCTTGTCGCCTCGAACATCACCGTCCGGGGACCGTTACCGTTCCCGTTCCCCGTATCCGTCCGTGCGATATCCCACGCCTTGTGTACCTTGTGGTGAAAGTGCTGGATATGTCGCTGGCGGACGTTTAGGAGGCCGACTACGTCTGTGCCTCTGTTGGGGGGCCCGCTGCCGACGAAGACTCGGGCGTCCGGGTGGATGAAGGGGGAGACGGGGTTTGTGATTGGATCGAGAGAGTCCAGGGCTGGGAGGAATTGTCTGAGGAACTGGAGGCCTGGCGATGCGGTCGAGGGGATTGACTCGTAGGGGCCTTCGTGGGTGTAGACTTGCTGCATGGTTGATGTAGGTTAGTCGTAGGTTTTGTCTGGTTACTGATGGGGTGTGTAGATGCGGTGGCTACGGAGTGCCACCGGTGTGGCGTCGCACAGGTGAATCACGCCTTACCGTAGATGACTGCAGGAAACAACATGACATGTTCATGGATTATGGGATATAGGACTCATATACTCATATTAGACTCATATCTACAAAGGTGGTCATAATATACAGTAAGATACATCTCCGATGCAATGTACATGAGGTGCCAAGGGCATGCTTTCCAAGTCGTGTCAGAGTCTTTTCACAGACAGTGTAGTGCACGGTACAATAGATGGTACAGTATGAGGAAGCGTTGCTGGAGGTGTACAGGTGGGTACTTGTCGAAATCGTACATGACGCCAAGCTCGAGGGCCAACTCGATGGCCAAGACCGACGGCAAAGCTTCATACCGATGGTGTCGGCCCGGTGCAGGCGGCTGCTTGAAATCTCAGTCTGGCTGAGACAGAAGTGATTGCAGGCTGCTGCCGACACCAATAGTCCAGAATCTGGATGTACTGGAAGAGGACCCATCCTACCCTCTTTGGAAGGTTGAGACACGTTTAGTGCTATTTTCAAATGGTTGATAATATCATGTGCAGTGTCATGGAGGTTCGGTATGTTCAAAGTGTCGACTGTTCCGCTCAGATCTAACCAGGCTGTCGAGTGAGATTGCATCCCATCGGCGTGAAGAGGTTCGTTGATTGACCGGCGCCGCGTGTGTGACATCGCCCGTGATTTGAGATGGGTCGACAAAGGTGGGATACTCGTCGATGTCGGTGGTACTCGAGACTTGAGGAGCATGGACGAGAGAGACAAGCTTCCTCAGCACGCCAAACTCGAGCTTGAGCTTGACACTGTAGACCGCCGCCTTGAGAGTCACCTGGAGTGTATAGAGACCGAGATACTCCAAGACCAGAAGAGCCACGTCCAAAAGCACCATTACAAGGTTGATAGCAATCAACTCATACATGATCTTGTTTCGGCTCGATGCTTTGTCCGGCCGCAGCCGAAGCAACCTGACGGTCTCCACGATATAGATTCCAGAAATGAACATTTCCTGGGCTGCGAACCAGGAAATCTGCATTCGCTCCACAACATTGTATCCTTTGATAACGGGCTGAGTGCCGACGTAGACGGTCAGATAGTTGAGAACGGTCGTTGGAATCAGCAGGATGATGGAGTCAATGATGATAATGTAAAGTACGCGCCGAAGAAGTTTCTGATTCTGCACCACCAAATGAAGTCGCGAGTACAACACAAACGACTGGCCGGGAACCATGAAATAAAAACCAATAGTGGCAATGGAGATGGCGAGGCCAATGGGCCCAATACGGAAGAACTGCAGCAGGTGACCAACAGCATGGGGAATGACCCCAAGTACACCCGACAGTAAAAGACTCCAAAAGTAGAGGCCGCTGTAGCGATTGAACGTAAGGAAAATGAGAATCACGAGCTCAACAGCATTGTAAAGAGCGACCGAGTTAAACACCACCACCAAGATCCGAATCGCCAGACTGTGGATCTCAGGGTTGGCCCCAACACCCTCAGGAAGCTCAGTAATGGAGTTCAACATGGTGAAACGAGTGACGTGTTCGTAAAGAGCGTGGGAAGACAGGTTGCTGAGAAGGAGCGACAAGGAAAACGACCCGGCTAAGAAAGTCACGGCAAATGAGGCGACGATATCGAGAGAAGTTGTTTTGCCAGAAGTTCGGATATCACAAGTCGGTCTGCAATTGTCAGGTAGAGCGCCATAGTATTTCCAGAGCCACCCTCTTCAGATCGAATCTCGCAAATCTCCCGATTTGTCATAACCAAGTCGCTGATGCCCTTGTTTCGACAATCACTGCTCGCAGTTGCATCTCCTGTGGTGACTGATGCTGGAGTAGTCTGCAAGTCGAAGGGACCTCAATCGACCAACCAGTCGAACCGCCAGGGATAAATACTGCGAAGCCTAGGTTTCCTGGCTATGGGGATGGCTTTCTGAATTGCCGAATAACGGGATAATGCGGTGGCGGCGGGATCCCCTCCTCCGAAGAGACCGATCAAGAGAGGATGTAAAACAACAAAGACAATGGCTGGTGACGGAAAGGAAATAAATAAGCACAAGGGAATGAATGGAGAAGTTCAGGAGACGAGAAAATGAAGGAAGTTAAAAGGAACGAACGCATGGGCCGCGTGGGGTCTGGGGTTCGAGAGCCAATTTTTTTCCTACTTTCTCGCCCTTGAGGCGATTCGATCATTTTCCCATCGAGACCCAAAAAATTATGGGGAAGAAATGAGAGGCAGGGCTGGCACTAAACCCAATACGGTATGATTAATGCCTTATGTCGCCTGAGGCAGAAAAACCCACATAGAGGGTCGGCGAATCGTTGAAGTGAACCCCGAATGGCTCGCTATGAACCAGGCGACTGGAAGACGCGATCCAAAAGTTCTCCATCCGTCATAATTGTGCTGTCGTTGATTTGCCTCCATTGGTAAGGTATTCCTCTGGTTGTCAGGTCGGTTCCGTGGTGGCGGGTGCCCAGTGTACGAGGTCCAGATATTGTGGCCTTTATGCAGTCCATGGTTCCCTCGAGCCGGCCGAGTCAAAAGTCATTTGCTGTAGAAACGCGGTTGTTGATTGATCTAAAAAAGAGTAGCAAACTTTTGATCCACGTTCAGAAGTGTTGCCAGAGTATTAGACATTTCCCATTCGCCCGAGATGTCCAGAGCATGACTGCTGCCACTAACGCGGACTCCCCAGGAGAGGCTCGAGTCAGGTGACCTCCGGGGAGATACGAGGACGAATCTCTTCGTTGGTGACCTGTTTGGGAAAGTGGTAGTCTGATGCCGCCTTGATTCATGCGAGGACAAATTTGGATCTCTGCTGCTTCAACTTCAATTGGGAGCCTCGAAATTAGAGAGGGACTCCACTTCCATTGGGAAAGTGTCCACTTTTCTCGGGTTCTTTGCATAGTTCGGTGACGATGACTCCGTACGAACAGTCTGTCGGCTCCTAAGTATATCTAAATGTTGATACTAAACGACATCGCAGTTAGTGAAGTGTTGAGCGATGTATTCCCAATTTATGATCTTTTTTCTATTATGACTGGTGAGACAATTGTGATATTTAATTCACGCCAGAAGCACCATACATCTACGGCTACCCAGGTCGCAAGATCTGCCCTCGATTGCACGCGTGGTCGCACAAGATATGCTTGAAGATGAGCTTTTCGCATACCTCTGCCTCTGGCGGAAAGAGTATCGTGCCGATCATAAGAGCTTCCTGCGCAGGTTGCGCTCCAAATTTCCGTCTCTAGGCTGGTTGATCATCGTTGCCGTCGAGGATGTCTTACCGGTCGCGGATAGTGCCGAGCTCTCACCATTAGTTATGGCATACGCTTCCTGGGAACGCATTGAGGCGGAGCAGAGAAGGCTACAAGGCAATGGGAGGGAGACAGGAGACAAGATGGTAGAATGGCTTGTTCATTCGCACTTGATCCAAGAACACAGACAGGGAGAAGGACATCACTAATTCCCAGCTCTGTCTCTTTCAGTTCTCAAAGAACAGTTCCTTCGCCTTACCGATCCTTTCTTCTCCTGTCTATATCCCGACCGCAGTGTTGACAAAGCTCGCCTAGCGAGCTACAACGTTCTGAAGACAGAATGCATTCCATTCTCTCGCTTTATGGAGCTATGGTATCTAGTTGTTTTGGCGGTTCGCCCAATATCAACGGCATGGAATTGGTCGAAGCTTGGTAAATGGGGTCTAGACCAAGCGGGAGGGTACGCCTGCTGGCCTCGGAGCCATTGCCAGAGGAACATGGATTTACGGGAAGATGCGATATGAGACTGTGAACGAGGTACACTTCGTGCAGGGCATCATAATGCGGGCAATTCTCTGCCACAATCAACCGTCAACAAACCAGCGGGGCTCGGAACTGCAACCCACGGAGTTCAGTTCCGCGTCGATGCATATTCACCACCGACAATGAGCCGGTCATAAAATAATTTCGTCTACGACCACTGTCGAGCTCTGGCAACTTCACACTTTGAGACACTATGTCTTGATTACAACTGTTGGCTGGCTGGGGTTTAACGCGCTGGAACTACACCACAGATCGCCTGATAGCTATCCTTACCGCCGATCGGATTTTGAAAATCTAGCATTCTCCCCTTTGTTGCTGAAGAATTTGCTCTTCTTGCAAATCTCTGCGCTCTTATCCATGCGTCACCGAGGCCAGCTTAGCCTCCATGGTGAACAGCTTGGCGGGGCTCCTTTGTCTACGCATACAGTATGGGCTCTGAGTCTACCTGGGACTTTATCATTGTCGGTGGTCAGTCTTGATATCCCCTGTTTGGCTGCGTACTGTAGGGTCTCCTTCAAGCTGACCTGGCATAGGCGGCCCCGCCGGCTGTGCTCTCGCGGTCGATCTAGCTCGCTCGACAACCCATCCTCGAGTCCTGCTATTGGAAGCAGGCGTGCGGGGTGATGACAAGTCCTTGCATGTGGATGGTCAGCGATGGAACACCTTCCTGAACAAAGAGGTGAACTGGGGATATAAGACCGTACCTCAGGAGAACTGCAACGGCCGTCAAATGGACTACTCACAAGGCAGAGTACTGGGCGGTAGCACTGACTGCCATTAACTTTTCAGTCTTCACCGTGGGGTCTCGGGACGACTACGACGAGTGGGCGACCATTGTGGGAGACGAGTTGTATAAGTGGGATCGCATGCAGCCGCGATTTCGACGCTTGGAGGCTTTCGATAGCACAATCGCGGAGCCGAAGAACGCAAAATATGCTGGCCCGAAATCTTTAGATCATGGATCCCAAGGTGCTCTGCGAGTAGGCTTTGCATCAGAGTGGGAGCAAGACCTACCCTTGATGCTGGATGTTTTCGAGCAAGCAGGCCTTGTTCGTAATCCTGATTCAAACTCGGGCAATCCGATCGGAATGGCTCTGATGGTCAATTCAGCCGACAGAGGAAGGAGAATCACTGCAGCCGATCTGCTGGACACGGCACCGGACACTCTAAAAGTCATCACACGGTCTCCAGTGCAGAGGATCGCCCTCGAGGGAAAGAAAGCGATCGGAGTGAAATGCAATGGCAAACAATGCAAGTCTTCCAAATTTTACCTTCCAGCGCCTTAAGGCGTCGACTAAGAAGAGTGTCTCTGTACAGATCACGCTTCCAAAGAAGTCGTCCTCGCTGCAGGCGCACTTGGTTCCCCGAAAATCTTGATGCATTCTGGAATCGGCCCTGCCGATCAACTTGAAAAATTCCAGATATCAGTTGTTGACCACCTTCCATCAGTGGGTCAAGGTCTTAAAGATCATCTTTACGTTCCTCTCTGCTTCCAAGGGAAGCCAGAAACGAATGATCGCAATGCCTTCTTCGGGGACAACGCCGCCATGGACCGAGCCATAGCGCAGTGGATGAAGGACGGAACAGGGCCATGGTCACGCTACTCGTGTCAGATCGCAGCTGGCTTCTTCAAATCAGACAATCTCCTTGCGTCGGCAGAATTTCAGGCGCTTCCACCATCTGTTCAAGACTTTCTGAAGCGGGAGACGGTGCCACACTACGAGCTCTTGACTCATTGTCCTATGCAGCTCGTCTTTCCCGACGTTGTTAAAGACTACAGCTATGTCTGCATGGGGGTGTTTCTCATGAACGAACAATCCAGCGGCGAAGTCCGCTTGCAATCTTCGAACCCAGACGACCCGCTGTTATTTGATCCCACGTTCCTTTCCCATCCCTTTGATCGCCGCGCTTGTATCGAGATCTTTCGCGACGCACTCCAAGTGACCAAGCACGAGTCATTCCAGAAAGACACCGTGGCCCCAATGGTTGTGCCGCCGTCCGAATCCGACGATGACCTCCTCGAGTTCTGGAAGAACACTGTCGGTTCGGTCTGGCACATGATGGGGACAGTCAAGATGGGCAGACCCGGTGACGCGGACGCGGCAGTGGACAGTCGATTCCGCGTGTTCGGCATCGAGAATCTGCGCGTGGCGGACATGAGCGTTGTGCCAGTTCTCCTGAGCACCCACTTGCAGGTTCCTGCGTATATGATCGGTATGACCTGCGCAGAGGTGTTGATCGAGGAATATGATCTCAACAGTGCGAAGCGGTAGTCAAGCGGCGGCTGTATACCTGCTTGATAAATAAACACTAGATAGACTTGTCTATTTGCCCAAAACTGGACAGTAACTCAATACATATGACCGTGTGAAGCTCAGACGAACTGAATAGTAACTAATGCCTTGACCGTGTGTCGAAGAAATCCCATTACCGAAGCTGTGAAAAAAGCTCTAGCTTTCACCACTATGCCGGAGAGCAATTCGGAGTGTAGCCTGCCTTTGGTACTTGCAAGAGTTGATGTATACTCGACAGCACTGACCAGTTCGAAGTCCTCAAACCACCCGTTTAATGTACGAATAGTACCGTTGGGCGGGTACAAATGAATTTACCCTACAGGAAACACATACGGGAACATTAAACGCTGTGCTATTACCAATCAATAACATCCCACATGTACATAAATAAACCCATCATAACCATAACCAGTACGACATCTAGTAGATATACCGGAAATGCAAATTCTCCTGGTCCGTGCGGTCCTCAAAGGCATGGGTGAGGTTGTTATCCGCCGCGGACAGGCCATTCTCCTCCAGCACACGGGCCTTCCTCTTGTTCTGAAGGACGAGCCAGAAGCGCAGGAAGATGATGGCCAGGGTCAGGCAGACGTAGCAGCCCAGGTGGACGCCGAAGGCGATGAAGTAGCGGGGGGCGTCTCTGTCGAGGAAGACTTGGGGGCCTGTATGAGATTCATGTCAGTTGGAGTTTGTTTTTGGGTGAATGAAGGAGTGGGTTAGGTTGAGAGGGGAGGACTACCGATGGAGTTGCCGACGGCCCAGGAGACAAAGGTGGCTGCTACGACGGTGGATTTCTTGGTGGCGCCGGCGATGTTGCGGGAGACCATGGAGAGGCAGAGGGTCTGGGCGGACCAGAAGGAGAGGGTGATGTAGTAGCTGATTAGCAGGCCGACCTTGGTGCCCATGTTTTTGTTCTCCACGGTCATGAGGACGATAGTTCCGACGTAGGATCTGGGGATCATGGTGTCAGTGGAATGGGACGCTAGCAGTAGAGAAGGGAAACTCACGGGATGACAAAGGCCAGCATGACGAGCAGGTTCTGTCCGGTCTTCTTGACCAGCCAGGCGGAGCCCAGGAGGACGATAATGATATAGAAACCCAGGACCATGGCGAGAAGCTGCGTCTGCAGCACGGAGAATTTGAAGCCGCTGATGATGATGTTGGCGAACGCACCGAGACCGCTGGTTGGCAGGGTGGTGAAGATCTGGATGGCGCAGTAGCAGTACATCTGGGGATCGCGGAAGGCCTCCCACATCTGGTAGGCGCGGAACTTCTTGTTCTGCATACCGGTCTGGTTAGCACGGACTCGCTCGACCATCAGGTGCTTGTCCTCCTCGCTGAAGCACTTGGCGCGCATGGGCGAGTCGGGCATCCAGAAGATGACGAAGAGACCCCATATCACGGAAATGACGCCGTAGGTGATGAACAGGGCCTGCCACGAGTGGATGGCCTTGTCCTTGCCGATCAGGCTGAAGCAGTATGCGAGCAGACCGCCGACGATCTGCTGACCGCCGTTCATCATGTACCTGATGATTGTCAGGAGTATTCATGTTAACGTTGTGTGATCGACATACCAGTAGGTCACGGTCGCCGCCTGCTCCTCTCTCTTGTACCACATACTGGACAGCAAGATGAAGGTTGGCTGGCAGCAGGCCTCAAAGATACCCAGCAGGGTACGCAGCACGACCATGTGCGTGAAATTCTTGCTAACGGCATGCAGAGCCAGCACGGTACCCCAGAGACAAATGTTGATGCCCAGGTACTTGGCAATAGGAACACGTTGGATAATCCAGTTGGTCGGGTATTCGACGATCAAGACGGCGATGTAGATACAGGTGGTGAGCCAGGAGTACTAGAACGATGGCCATTAGCATCCGTCGCTCATATAAGATATTCTAGTGAGAAAAGGAGGAACACACCTTCTGGCCATTCTGCAAACTCAGATCGGTACGGATTCCCATGATAGAGGCGAAAGACAAGGTGCCCTTATCCAGAGCCTGGAGGAAATAGGTAAAGATCATGATGATCAGCACGCGGCGATCAATCATGCGTTTCAACCGCTTGCTGGTCGCTTCATCGACATCGACTTGTCCGCGAGCCACATACTCCTGGAGATCCTTGTCCATCCGAGAGTAGTCGGCCTCGTCCTTGATGAGCCCATCAGACAACACCCGTTCGACATGGTTGATGTCCTTGGGCTGCTTCTGGTCATCTCCAGCTCCTGGTGAGCTGGAAGTCACCGGGCTCGAGGCAAGTTTTTCTGCCATGACGGTAGAATCAAACCTTGTGGAATATGGCAATCAAAAAAGAAACCAAAGCTTGAGAGTGGTGCGAACAGATACAGCAGCAACACGGGGAGAGGTCCGACCGAGAAGGAAGACACGGGGGAGCTCTGGCCTTTTTATCAAGAGAAAGCAGTCCAGGCATTGTCGAGTCAGACAAACAGCCTATTCGAGAGATCATTATCCCGGTCGCAACACAAATCGACTGTGCGCATGCTTTCCTGGCTGGCTTGACTCTTTTCCCCGGCTTTCTTGGCAACGCCTCCCCATGGGACAAATGACTGGAGATAACTGGATCTGAGAGGTAAGCGGGGTGGAATGGCCCGAGAGAACTGGCATGGTCAACCACTCAACGGTTCCTTTCCATAACCGCTTTCGACACGGCCAATAACTTCGCTTCTCGATTGGAATTGGCTCCTGCTTGGCGTTGGGTCTCGGTGCGTCGATGGCCCGAAGGCTGCTGCGTCCCACGCGGAGAAATCCCCCCCATTTCTTCCGCGTATCATCAGTGGCCGGTTCCACCCAGCAGGATTTATAGCCAGATGCAGCGAGTCAGTCTTTAATATCCTGGAGAACGTGAATAAAGAACGACCGCTTGCTGATTGATCACTGCTGCATAAACAAATAAACGAGAATGGCTTCCAACAGACCCTCGCAGACCGAGGTCCATCAGACCGTCAAGCAGCTCATCAACAACCTGGTCAACATCAAAGACGCCACAGGAAAGTTCCTGCTGCGGTTACAGGATGGTCGGGTCATTGACACCAAGTCCTGGCATGGGTGGGAGTGGACGCATGGTATCGGGCTGTACGGCATCTGGAAGTACTATGAGATGACCGGCGATGAGTCCCTCCTGCGCATTATTGAAGATTGGTTTGCTGCGCGGTTCGCAGAGGGCGGCACCACCAAGAACATCAACACCATGGCTGTCTTCCTGACGCTGGCCTACGTCTACGAGAAGACGGGCAACGTGACCTACCTGCCCTGGCTGGATGCTTGGGCCGAATGGGCCATGTACGAGCTGCCTCGCACGCGATACGGTGGCATGCAGCACGCGACGTACCTGACTGAGAACTACCAGCAGCTGTGGGACGACACGCTGATGATGACTGTCCTGCCGCTGGCCAAGATCGGCAAGCTCCTGAACCGTCCAGAGTACATTGCCGAGGCCAAGCGGCAGTTTCTCGTTCACATCAAGTACCTCTTCGATACCCAAACGGGCCTCTGGTTCCACGGCTGGACCTTCGAGGAGGGAGGGCACAACTTTGCTCGAGCGCGCTGGGCCCGCGGCAACAGCTGGGTCACCATTGTCATCCCCGAGATCATTGAACTGCTCGACCTTGAGCCGACCGATCCGATCCGCATCCACCTCATCGACACGCTCGAGGCCCAGTGCGAGGCCCTGCAGCGGCTGCAGGAGAGCGAGACGGGCTTCTGGCATACCCTCCTCGACCATCCGGACTCGTACGTCGAAGCCTCCGCCACTGCGGGGTTTGCGTATGGTATCTTGAAAGCCGTCCGCAAGCGATATATCGGCCCGCGGTATCGTCCCGTCGCGGAGAAAGCGATTGCGGCCGTGATGAGCGCGGTGGACGAGCACGGCGAGCTCCAGAATACCAGCTTTGGCACGGGAATGGGTGATTGCCTGCAGTTCTACAAGGACATTCCGCTGACGGCGATGCCATACGGACAAGCGATGGCAATCATGGCGTTGGGAGAGTATCTGCGGACATGTTTGTGAGGTAGTTCGTTTTGTTATCTTATGATGAGCCACATTGATAGATTGGTTGCCGGAGTTGACTTTGTATATAGTTCTCTGAGAGGAATCCATGTGTCAGTCTTGCATGATTTGATAAAGAGTAAACATAGTCCTCGAGAAGTTCGTTCACGTGTACGATGGAGAATTCCTTGACTGGATGCGGTTCCGCATCGATGGAGACCATCATACTCGCAGTTTGTCAGTGTAGGTTTTCCGCAGATCGATCTATAAACATCGGATATACAGTCACTGTCCATGAAGTGATTGGCATGTACATTAAAGGTGAGCTCAGATGGGGGCACTTGCATCGGCGCGCGGGGGCGGAAAAGGATTCCGGATAGCTTCAGGAACGACGGAATGGTAAGACAGACTATGCAAATCCAGTACAGTCCAACTCAACTCGAAGGAAGGTATACAACCGAGACCTTGTAAACTGATTCAGCGACCAAAGGGTGTCGGGAAAATCTCACTGTGTCGGAGCCTGTACCGGCACCCATAGAACCACGTGATTGCTGCTGCTGGACATTGACATCCGCCTCAACAGATGCTAACATGCTTTGGATTGGGGAGTTTTGAACAATCTGGCTCTTCTTATTGCTATATGCATAGCACGGTACATTCTCTACGATGTTGCTACTTGGGACGCCTTTCTGACCCTGCATTAGACATGAGAGCTGCCAGCTGGCTGAAGTTTCCGCTGCAAACTTCATGCGATGAATGAGGAACCTAATTTAGGATCAACTCCACGACATGTCAAAGGATATCTGAGTTTGTCCAGCGTCAACGGCTCTTTGTACGCTTTACGCGGTGGTTTTCTTTGTTCCGTCCAATGTCGCCAGACTTGTCAATACGACGGCTCACGGATCCTATTGTTGAATCGAGCTCAATAGGGAAAGGAATCACGACGCCAAATCCAAGAGCAAATGATGTTTGATCTAAGGCATTCGACAATGGTTGCTTCCATCCGTGAATAGAGGAGTGACAGTCTTGCAACGGCCGCATAAATAGCAAGGATTCCTCGTCGAAAACTCTCTGACTTGCCAAATATTTGTCCCGACTGCTCTCTCTAGGAGTTTTTTATACAAGATTTAAACCAACATGACGGATCAATCCAAGAAAAGGCGCGCAGCGGTTAGTGGTCCGGCAGGATCAGACAGGAAGAAAACCCGGCGCACAAAGCCCGAAAACAGCGACTCGGATGAGCCCATTGTGGTAGGTACATCAACCAAGCAGATCTGGCGAATCATTCTGACATGACAACAGCTCAGTCAGATTCCCAGCCACCCGCCATCTCCAGCTCTTCCGAGAACCACCCGTTCCGCCGCTCCCGCTCCGGTCCCAGCCCCAGCTGCTCGCCGACCCGCTCCTACTGTTCCCACTCTGATCTCCACCGGGTCCGTGATAGCAACCTACTCGCCCTGTCTCCGGTGCGTCAAGAAATGGACCGAGGACGACTCGACCATCTGCCACCGCGACGCTGCGCTCGGGAAGTGTCGTTCCTGCAGCCGAGCCGGCGCGGAGTGCAGCGCGCTTCCGAATCAATTTTACGGCCCGCTCTCCGCGGCGCAGAAACTCACTGGTCGTGCGCGACGGAGAGCATGCACTGGGATTAAGAACGCTCTGGAGGCTTATGAGCGCAAGAATGAAGAGGAAACACCTACCAAGGAAAATGCTGGATCTGGATCGTCGGGACAAGAGAGGAGCGAGCTGCTAAAGGCGATCCGGTCGTTGAATAAGAATGTGTTTCGGTTGATGAATACCATTCGGGAAGTTCGTGGGATGGAGCTCATCTCTGACGAGGATATTTGATTTGAAAGAGAGTTGTGAGGATGTTGTCCTATGGCTTTCGTGCACTAGTGATGCTGGGGTCCACATCATCACATGTTTGGTTATATTCGGTGTCCTCAACGAGAGAATACAACCATCGATTATTTACGTAAAATGTCATGTCATTATTTGATGGGTCCTTCTCAGCTGTTATTCGATCCGATTCTATAGTGGCAGTTGGCCCATCGTGCATCATCATTGGCTTCAAGATCTAACTAAAGCACTGCTGCTTACGAATCACCAGTGTCGTGTTCGGCCCCAAGTTGATTATAAATCATCTCGCTCGACAACCAACTATAAAACTAAGCTCAATCGGACAAAGAGTAAACCTATACCTATGCCAATCAACAGAATAAGCACAACCATGACGGTCAAATATCTAATCACCGGAGCCACTGGCGGCCTCGGCAAAGAAGTCCTCGCCTACTTCGAAGCCAACCGTCCCTCCTCAGAATACGCCGCCGCCTCGTCGCGCGAGTCGAATCGAAAACAGTTCGAAGAGCGAGGAATTGCTTTTCGCCATGTAGACTACGATGACCCGCGCACGCTCGATGCAGCCTTTCCGGGCGTCGAGAATCTCTTCTTTGTCAGTACCAATGTGTTTGACAATGAAAAACGCATCAAGCAGCATCGGAATTTCGTGGAGGCTGCCAAGAGAGCGGGTGTCAAACATGTATATTCCCTGTATTCTTTTATTTTCATCTACAGGACTTGCTAACTGGGTAGGTGTGGTATACGTCGCTCGCATTCGGGGGATTGAAGTCCGATTCCAAAGCTGCGATTCAGCAGGCCCATCTGCAGACAGAAGATTTACTCAGAGAGTAAGATACGGCCCTGACGTTCGAAATGTACAGTTCACTAACCAGCCCAGATCGGGAATCACATTCACCTCCATCCGCGAGGGAGTCTACGCCGATGCATTCCCGCTATTCATCAACTGGTATCCCGACAGCACCACCGTGTCCCTCCCCGCAGACGGACGCTGTGCTTTCACTCTGCGAAAAGAGCTCGGCGAAGCAAACGCCCGATTGATGCTTCAGGGTGGCCACGAGAACGAGATCGTCCTCCTCGCAGCAGGGGAGACCATTAGTTTCGCCGAGGCGGTGGATGTGATTAACGAGACGACGGGCCGGAACGTCCGATTCCAGATTGTCTCTCCGGAGGAGTATGTGCGCTTGAGCGCAGAGAATGACCAGGGAGGCAAGCCCGCCGAGTTCTTCCAGGCGCTGGTGAGCTGGTACGAGAGTGTCGCGCAGGGGGAAATCAGCCACACTGATCCATTGATGAAGGAGGTGCTGGGACGGGAGCCCACCACGCCGCGGGAGGCGATTCGGGGGTTTTTGTTGGAGAATCGGGATTATACCTGGCATCAGAATTACGTCAAAACGTAATTAGCATTATACATAGTCGCTTAATTGAGATCGAGAGTCAGTCTCGCGCAGCTCCGCGTCCACCACGTCGGTCTCAGCTCATATCATGGTTGATGAGGGGTAGAGAGGGATATAGATATACGCGCTCAATATACTGTCTAATACCTTCGAGTTCAGTGACTGACTAAAGGTGTCTCGAGATACTGTATACCCATGCAACCATCATCACCATCGACCCCTCGATGTCGCGGTCGTGGATGGGGGAACGGGGAGCTGCGTAACTCTGGCTGGCTTGATGGAGCGTGTGCAGCCTCGCTGGCCGGTGGAGTAGCTACGTCAGGCATTGCCATGGGGATCCATCGAGAAAAGTTCATGATAGCATTGATGATCTGACTGCATAAGGCTAAAGACTTGGCTTCACCCACAGGGTCTGCGAGTTACAATACGCCGTCAACCCGTTCAGGCCCCATTCCGTGCCGATCCCGCTGGTCTTGTGCCCTCCGAACGGCGCCTTGGGCGACACGTCAAAGTGCGAGTTGATCCACACGCTCCCCGACTCGAGCTGATCGGCTATGCGACGCGCTCGAGTCATATCCTTGCTCCATACTGATGCCCCCAGCCCCGTGTCGGTGCCATTCGCCCGCGCAATGACATCGTCCTCATCCGACCACTTGAGCATCGGCAGGATCGGCGCAAACGGCTCTTCCTGCACGACCCGGGCCGACTCGGGAGGGTTATCGACGATGGTCGGGGGGATGAAGTAGCCTGCCGAGTCCTGGATGGTTCCGCCGAGGGCGGTCTTGAGACCTTCTGTGGATAAGCTCTGCCAAAGATCCTTGGCCTTGTCGTACTGCATGCTGTTCTGCACGGGGCCGAAAAAGACGTCGGGCTCGGTGCCGTCGCCGACCTTGAGCGATCCCACGAAGGCCACGAGCTTCTCCCGGAACTCGTCGTAGATGTTCTCGTGCACGTACAGTCGTTTGACCATCATGCAGATCTGGCTCGAGCAGAGGAAGGAGAGGATCCCGATCTGCGCCGTCAGTAGTGCGCATCAGCTACAGACGAGGCACATACCTTTGGAATGACCGCATCGACATTGACATCGTCGCAGATGATGGCCGGGTCGTTCCCGCCCAGCTCCAGCGTCACCCGCTTTAGGGTCTTTGCACAACTCGCCATGACGCGCTTCCCCGTGAGTATCGAGCCGGTGAAACTGATCTTGTCGATGCCCGGGTGCTCCGTGATCATGGGGCCGAGGTCATCGCCCCCACTCAAAGCCTGCACCACACCGGGCGGGAAGCACTGCGCCGCCAGCTCGGCGAGCTTCAAGCCGCAGTACGGCGTAAACGGGGAGGGTTTGACAATCACGGCGTTCCCCGTGTATACGGCGGGGACGATCTTGCCGACGGCCAGCAGGACGGGAAAGTTCCACGGCACGATGGCCCCGCAGACGCCGATTGGGGTGTACCGCTGGATGATCTTGTGTTCGTCCGTGTCTTCGATGACCGTTTCGGGGATCTCGATGGTGGGGATGGTTCGAGTCCACTGCACGGCCATTCCGACCTCCATGGTGGACTGGCTGAGCGGCTTTCCTTGCTCCTGCGTCATGAGCCGAGCCAGTGCGTCCTTGTTTGCTTCGATTTTGTCGGCGAAGGCGTTGAGGGCGGTGCGACGCTCGTCGAACGAGGTCTTGGACCATGTGCGGAACGCTTTGCGAGCGGCATCGACGGCTCGATCGAGGTCTTCTTGTGTCGAAACGGGGACCTCGGGGTTGGGTTGCCGGTTGGCAGGGTTAATGCCGTGACAGGTTTGCGAGGTAGTGGTCAACTCATTGTTGATGACATTGTGGAACGTCTGGACTTGTTAGTAGACGGCGACCGAGGGGTAGGAATAATTACCGTAACGTCCAAAGACATGATGATGGGCAGATGCGTTGATGGAGGGGAAGAATGGATTGGAAGAGAGATACTATTTATTTACTGGCAGGAAGATCAGCCTTAAGTACGTGGCTCAGCAAGATCTGTCCCCTCATTCAGTCATTGTTAGCTCACCATCGATCAAGTAACGAGTTCCGGGACTGGTTAGTATTAGGTATACTAACACTCTTTTGGCCCTATTTTCAGCCAGCCACCGTGACACCAAGGCTGATAGTCGGCGATAGTATTTTATGCTGTGCGGGGCAATCGGGGTTGAGGCCGGCAATCCGACTAGCTCACGGATGTCAATGACGGGAGTTAATCTTCTCAAAGAATTCAAATAATATGGTTCTCAAATCATGATTAATTGAATATGCTGTCTATGTAATGAAATGACGAGGTGGAGCTGCGAGAAAGCAGTTGTGTGCTGCCTCATGTGGTTGACATGATCGATGGCGGGGCAGTAATAGCATAGCTGCATAGGTGGGGTTTTTGTTTCCGTTATGGACGCGTGCCCTTTTATCTCACCCTTGAATGAGTGTTTATGCAGTTAAACTATGAGCTAAAATCTGACGTGATCTTGAAGGATGCTCCATGCGGCCTGGTAGTACATGAGGGGTAAATATCAGACAGCAGAGGCGGGGATAGCCTAATTTCATAAACATAAATAAGCATCTATCGCGGCATGAGCTTTCCGTTTTTCGAACAGGAGATGATTACATTAGACATCCAACTGCAACATGGTCGACTTCACTCTCTCCAACTCCGAACAGCAAACAAGAGCGGCAGCACGCAGCTTTGCTGCTGCCCACTTGGCCGGCGCTCAAGCAATATATTCCGATCTCGCAACACCCGAAGAGCGATTTCAAAGCCTCCGGTCCATCTATGCCGCTGCAGTCAAGGCTAATCTCATCAAGGCCCAGGTGCCGGCCCAGATCGGGGGCAGCAGTACTAATTTGATCGAGGCTGCGATCCTAGTAGAGGAGTTCTACGCCGTCGAAGCATCCGCTTCATTAACCATTTTCGGAACCGGACTGGGCTTGACTCCTGTCGCGCTGGCTTATCGGCCTTCAATTCAGAAATTCCTTGATCCCTTCCTTGCAAGTGAGGGGGCACCGCTTGCTTCGTTGGTGTTTTCGGAGCCTGCCGGCGTGGTATGCTTTCCGCCCTTCTTTCAGGTTCTTGTATGATTATGCTGATCACGCCTTAGGCAAATTGGCTGGAACCTGGAGCGCCTGGATTGCAAACAATAGCACGCCGGGACGGAGATGAGTGGGTTCTGGATGGTGAAAAGATATGGGCGACCAACTCCGCAGGCTGGGACTTTCGAGGCGCCGATCTGAGCTGCGTGGTGTGTCGATGCGTTGATGAGGACGAGGTTGCGCAAGCTTCCTGTCCTCAGGACCTCATCATGATTCTGCTGGTTACTCGGGAGGATATCCAGAGAAACGGACCGGACTGCTTCCAGGTCCTCAAGCATGTTGAGACGGCGGGACACAAAGCTACCTCAGGGCCCCATATCAAGGTAGGAGTTTGGTTCTTTCCTCTACATTACGAATGACGCTGAAGACACAGTACACAAACCTCCGGGTCCCAGTCGAAAACGTCCTCTGCGCGCCAGGCACTGGTGCTCCCATCGTGCTACACTCCTTTGAGATTTCGGGTTGGTATTGTCCACCCCAGGAGAGAGCCAGCTGACATCCACAGCAATGCTCGTAGGAGCAATGGGTGTCGGGATCCAACGAGCCGTATTCGATGCGGCCCTGGCCTTCTCTCATGATCCACGCGGTGGCACCGTCCCCATCGCCCAACGGCAGTCCGTCGCTGATCTTCTGATCAACATCAAAATGCGGACAGAGACATCGCGGTACCTGACGTGGAAAGCAGCGCACTGTTTGACGGCTGGTCCTGGCGAGCATGCACAGCGGCGGGAGCATGCACTTCTCGCCAAGGTACATTGCTCCGATGCAGCGGTGCAGTCGTGTCTAGACGCGATCAATGCGGTGGGGGTGTACGTATTTCAATCTTGATGTTGTCCGCACAAACTAACGCAGTTCGAAGGTCGGCGTATAACCTTGAAACACCGTTTGCCTCACTCCTCGCCACTGCGCTTGTCCTGCCTATTTTTGACGGAGGGAATGTGGGGATCCGCAGACGGGCACTGCAAGATTTGTTCCTTGAGGAAGGATACCAGCCGTGGGGGACGACGTTTGGATTCGATAAGTAGATCATTGCATGTGACGGTATGCGTTCTGCGTATGGCTCTTCTTCGGTCTTTCACTATCTTAGTATGTCGAAGCAATGGCCGTGTACTGCAACTACGGTAACTACGGATCCAGATTGAAAGAGGAAATTGATATCATTTATCAACCGTTAATTTAAATTTAAGCATCTCAGTGCAATCAAGCAAGAGAGAATCCACTAAGAACAACCAAGCAAGTATACTAGCGTGTCCCTCCCTCCGTCACGATGACTTCATCCCTCTTCTGTTCCCCTCTGCGGGGTGAATGCCTTTGTACCATTGATTATTCTCCTCCAGACCATTGTAAGCTCTGGTACACTCTCGTACACTCAGCCAAGATGAGTAGCATCCTAAATAACAGACCAACAAGGCGTTTTCGGGAAGCCTTGAAGCAAGGTACGTCCACGCCGTTCCTTGCCGGAATCCCTAACACATATACCAGGGAAATGCCTCATCGGACCCGGGGTCTTTGATGGGATCTCAACACGCGTTGCAAGCCAGATCGGGTTTGACTTTCTGTACCTGGCCGGCGGTGGTGCCACAGGTTCGTACTGCGGCGAACCCGACCTGTCTGTCATGACCCAGACGGAGTTTTTCCAGCTGGGGCGCATGGTCGCGCTGCACACAGAGCTACCTATCATCGCCGATGCGGATACAGGTTTCGGCGGACCGCTGAACATTTCTCGCACCGTGCGACTGTACGAGCACGCGGGAATCGCAGGACTCCACATTAAAGACCAGGTATGACAGGTCCCCCAATACTCATGCACCATGTGCTGCATTGCTAGGAGGGAGTAAGCTGGTGAAGTAGCTTCTATTTTATAACCAGATCGATGCCGGAAACCTCAACTAGGTACGAAAACCCCGTTGTTACTTTCAAACGGTACGCGGCTTCTTTCAATTACCCTGAACTCTCCTAATAAGTTACAGTAGAAGCGAACCGAAGTACATGACAAGCGTGACGTTTTATTTTCTATAAGGGCAGGTACAGATACATATTTGTACTCATTGGAGCCGCCTTCATATCTCCTGTAGAAATATAGCCAGTGTTCCGTGTGTACAGAATTGCAGCGTGGACGTGTCCTCTCTTACCCACTTCAACCTCTGCAAGTTCTGATAAAGCTATTATACTCGCCACTTTGGATTTAACCCATCAAAGCGCTTTTCATTGCTTGCTGCTTGCAGACACTTGCGCAGTCGTTTCAACCAGCTCTATTGTGCCTCTTCTTTCGTTTGGGCCGCCTCGTTGTCTCAAACATCAGAGTCAGGTCGCTCATCAAATGTCCACGCACCGGTTTAAACGCAGTTAGCTTGTCAAGCTGTTGTACCTGGCGTACCCTGGCAGGTGTCGGAGGTCTTAACTGAGTTGGCGCTTTTGGTTGGATGCCGCCAACAGTAGACCGTACTTGTTGCCCAGAGCGGTCCATGACTTGTCGTTCTGGCAGTCGCTGGGAAGATGCACTAGAAAGATGTGCTTCGGGAAGCACCAATACAGTTGGGATAGGTGGATATACCTTGTAGGATTGTATGATATATAAGTGGAATGTGTAGCGAGCTTATGCTTACTGATTTCTAAACAGGAAGAAACCTAGTCGCATTAGGGACCATTTTGTACGTCCCGCTCACCCCTATTGGCAGGTCTGTTCATGTCAGCTATGTTGAGCTGCTAGCTTCTGTTTCTGCGGCCTAGAATTAAGCTTAAATTTAGCAGGGTAAGTAAAAACTCAGGGCTTCTATGGCAGACCTTATTATACAGTTACACTCTCAGCACACTCAGCAAATTAAAAAATGCGTGCAGTCCTTGCCTGCTGCTCTACACTAATATAATAGGCCATGTGAGCCTATGAGCATTTAAGAGGAACTCTCTCATATAAAGTTATGGCTATGTATGCAGGAAGTAAACCCTTCCCACCATTTTAATGTGGGTTGATGCACAGCATAGCAAATAAACTTGTTAAATGGTGCTATATAGTTGTTTAGGATTACTTACAGCTCCTATCTAGGAGTAAGTATAAGAATATCCTCCTTCACGCGAATCGCCTTGTAGACCGAAAAGATTAACCATGACCAGAAAGGCTGCCTACTGGCAAATAATATGAAGAAACTCATCCTGATGGTAGTACTCTTCGGTTCCAATGTAGCTGTTCTAGCCCACTCGCCAGATAACACCACTCAACAAACGTGTCTCTGTTCCGGTCATGATACTGCAGAGGCTGAATGTCAAACATCCGCTACACACCAGCCTACACACGGTTCAACAACCTCTTAGGCTAGAGGATCAATGAGCTCCAAGGGTCCTGACAGTTTATGGGCTGCTATGAGCGTCTACCAGTCAGTGATATTCACATCTAGAGTCGGAACTAGGCCGCAGAAGAACAAGAGTCATCCTTTTTTCCCAAACGCTACTGTTGCTGTCGCTTCCACGCCCAGTGCTGCTCGCATTCCCGGCGCCAATCTTGGGCAAGTGAGCTCTGCATTGAATATAAAAACAACTCGATACAGCTCATTGGTGCCCACTCCCACCGAGACTCAACAGACCAATGCAACTTTGTTTACTGGTGTAGGATCACAGGCCTTGGATGCACCTGCTCTTTTAGGGGTTGCCATTCTGCTCCCTTTTGTTTGGTTTCTTTGGCAGTAAACCCCCTACTGGGCCTTAGAGGGTTATACTGTTGTGTGGGAACTTATTACTGGACATGTATGAAGAGAAATCAATGAATATCTTCAATTTGGCTTCCCTAGATAAAGAATACCCACCGAAGGTCGCGCAGCACTGGATATACGTTGTTACTTTGTATGTACTATATTGTGCTCAAAATAATGCACGAGTTGGCTGGTCTCAGGTTGGTCTACCGATCCAGACATGGTCGCAGGAGGTCACGTCGAGGAAACAAGAGAACTTTTACCAGAACTTTTAAGGACGGGACGAATTACCCCGGATGGAGAAATGCTGGAGGTTGCCATAGACACTGAAAATATTGAAATAGTCAAACTTCTATGGCAGTTTGGCTATCACAGCCAGCGCGCATACATGCGAGCAATTTCCAGAAGCAATCTCAACTTGGCAGACCTGTTGAACGGAGATCCAGATGAGATGTCAGGCGGCCAGCGACCATTACACCTGTACGGGCATCCTCTATTGAGGGTATTGAATATCTCCTTGACAAAGGTGCCGACCAAACCCTGCCAGTCGCGGACTGCCGAAGTCCGCTCAACGTTGTGATAGACAGGGGAATGAGCCAGTAATTCATGCACTCAACTGGGGCCATCATCATTATCTGATAAGAAAAAGGATTCGCTATTTAACTAAAGGCTGTGATGCGGGAAGAAAGCGACGCAGGGTTGATTGACCTTCCACTCAAAGCTGTCAGCCAGCTGCCCTGCACTGTGCATTAGCCATTCACTTGCAATTATAATCAAACTTCAGCTCCCCACTGTTTTCCAGCCACATGCCACCGCGGGTAATCTGGCTTTGATATATCTGTCCTTCATCTCTGCAATTATAGATGTATGGTGTATTGTACCTGGGGGTTTGCATAGAAGCCTTTGGCTAAGGAAGGTCTGAATGAAGTTTCACCTATTGTAGTTTCAAGTGATTTTGTTGAAATGAAATGTGATCTGAAAATATATTGAACATCATCTCCACAGACCAACCCTCCCAGGGTATATATAGAGCTCATCCAAGTCAGCCAGACTAGGCGTAAGCCAAGGACCTACTCCAACTGATCAAAAGGGCCAGTGAAAAGTGGGATATTCCTCTCACCAAGGTATGTGCAGAAGGTTCACCGGTCCTGCGCAGGATACTCCTAGCCACGTTCCTGTCCTTACTAGGGAGGACTTTCCCGGTCGCAAGCTCACAGATTCCTTAGTCATACACCTCTTCCTTTGTCTCATAGCTTTGTGTTCGTTATCGTGCCTCGGAATGGATGGAATATGGAATCCGGTTGTCGCTTGTGGGATGACTGATCCACAAGACATGGCCACTTGTTTTGGGGATACCAAGACAAACAACAAATGCAAAAACGCCATCTCACAGAAGTCTCGCAAGGACTTCCTATCTCGTGGAGCTTCTGGCGTAGCGGCCAGCGGGTGATGACCTTCTCCCCACACTCAGCAAAACTGCCGGGCTCCTCCTGTGCAAGAGATACCATCAGCGCGAGGCGGAGAAACAAGTCTATCCACTCTCGAGGTTGTGGTAAAATGCCGCTTGTGCTTCAGGTGTGGGACGCTGCCGACTACTGCTGGTTTCATATTCTGATAGTCACCGCCTCGGCTCCCGATCCAAGCCATATCGCTCGTATGCGCGCTATAGCGCTCCAAAAACGGCATTCCTTCAATGTCCACCTGCGGCTTGTTCTAGGTTGCGCAGAATAATGCCGTCCAAGAGCTGGTCGGTAAGTCATCAAGGCAGAACTTCCCGGCAAATCTGAAGAAATAACGCGAGTGGTACAGAGCTTAAAGCAAGAGATATACCATTGACTCCTCTAGTGATATTCGGGCTTTAAGAGCCCTTGCCCTATGCCCTTGCTATGTTGACATGACCAGTTTACAAACTGTTGGAAGGCAGGATACCTCCAGATGTCAGGGTCTGTTATGGACGGCGATCTATAGGCTGATCTCTCTACATGATTAGCCCATAGCAAATACAGATCACTCCTGTACGTCGTCTGCGAGCCCACCGGCAGAGAACCCGGTGCATTACACATCTTAATATAGGTACCACGGTTGTACCAGCGGAAGCGCCTACTGAGATGCCCAAGCTTTGCATCGGCCAAGTGTATGCTCTTTGGAGATGGTCAAATTGAATCACTAATCGACATTGTCTTGCATGATTCAGCTAGCACGCGTTTGGGTAAAGTGACAGGGCAAACAGAATGTTTCTGTCGAATTATATATGGTTTTCCGGAGTCTGAGGTGCCTTTCCCTGCGTTCCGCTTGTGTCAGAGATAGAAAACATTTACCATGAATCAGCCTTGGGGGTATAATAGAGGGCTAGAATATAAATACTGGTCAATGACCATATCAGTACTGTGACTGTTGTGGACCCTGTAGTTTCCAGCACTACAACTACTCGTGAGCAGCCATTCCACGGTCTTGACATCCCCCTGGCGGGCTCCCCGGCTGAATGGAGTCCAGCCCTGATGCTCGGGGACATTTGGATCGAGGCTCTTCTCCATTGAAAGCAGGCGCCTAGGCTATTTGGTACCCAGGCTATTATAACCCAGTTAGGCAGAATGATATCTTGTTGTTTAAGGCCATCTACTAATGCCTTGTCCTTATTAAGGTATTCTTGCATTGATTGGAAATCATCCAGTGTGGCCATACTTTAAGATAAGGTATTTCAGTAGTGAGTCCTTTAGGATTATAGAGACCTTGAAACTTCACCTAGGCCTCATTAGCCTTAGCTATATCTTTTATATGAAGAAGGGGCCCATCTTCACATAATAGTTTGATAATGGCTAGTGAACGAGCGTATTTTCTCCCTATAGAGGGTTTTAATGCTAGATACTAGCATATAGCTAGAACAAGAATCTAGTGCCTTTTTCCCTTTTAAAAAGGGGTTTGTACTACAATCTAAACATTCAGGCTTAGTTTATGGGGGTTATGGTTGATCATTAATCATGATCTGGAAGCATGGCAAAATTCGATGGCAGAGAATGTCAATCAGCAGCCAATGTCGAGTTACCCGATGGTCATTTGGAGTGATGGCCATGGCTTCAACGTGGAGTGGCGCGGCCGAGAAGATGCTCAGTGTCATCAAGATCGTTTTACAAGTGTGGTGAGAGGACACAATTCCGGTTCCGGAAAGAGGTCGACTGGATGAGTTGGTTCTCTGAGTACTGGCGATGTGCTGCAGGAACAAGTCGAGGTAGATGAAGACGAGGAGGAAGCTACATCCTCTAGCGTGCTGCTTCCCAGAGGCGTGACTGGAGTGCTTGGACGACGCATGGCAGCGCGGGACATCTTCATTGCTGACTCGATCAGGAGATCAGCAGGTATAGTAAACAGTGTTTAGCTTGGAAGAATAATAGGCTTTATTTTCCGATGGTACAATGTATATCCAGCCAGAATAGATTCCATCTGTAATGCACCCGCTCCGGTTCGCTTTGGACTACAAGTCCGCGCATCGGCGGTCTGTCTGGTCCGGACTGATTGCTTGTCTGATATTCCCCGATAGGAGCTCAGATCATGGTCTATCAACACATTTCCAATTCGGTCATGGCAATGCACGATGGTCCCTCACAGATTGCCCGTCCTATCATTTCCTGGGTAGATCTCAGCAACGATGAGGTATTCTAGCTAGCGAGCACCTTGGGCAAAACAGAGATATGGGAATTTGGCGAGCCCGGTTGGGTCGGAACCGAGCGGATTATCCAACCAAACACCGATTCTAGTTCTTGTGATGAGCTTTATTGATAATGACCTGATAGGGGTTGTTTGTAGTCTTTTGTAGTTGTCTGTAAACCGACTTCCCCACTGCCTGCTCGAATGGTCAATTTGCGAAACAAAAAAAAGGACAAAAAAAAAAAAAAAAGTCCGGTCCTTTTGACAGGTTTTCACTGCCCATCAAGACTTAACCAACCCAAATCTCCCGCCGCCCACCACACCAAAAAGATACTGCTTTGCCTTTAACCAGCAACATAATTCGGTTCCATTCTAAGAAGGCACTGACCAGCCCGAACAACCAATCATTTCTGAAAATGTGATGGTAGACCACTGAAGTGCCTGATCGAGGTCCACTGTAAGGTTCAGTTAGGAAGCCAGATGACCTGCAGGATCAGGCCAGGGACCCAGCTTACCATCTTCTTTGGCAACAGGTGCGCGTCATGAGAATCAGCGAGGCAACGATCTATCTGTTCAGAGAATGCAAAATCGCACAAAAATGGTTGTTGTTTCACCGCCCTCTGGTCCGTCCCTCTGGTCGATTATTGCTGCATTAGACCATTAACCTTTGGTCGTCTGGATGGCCCGGGACTAGCGGTTTTCAGAAAGTCGTTCAGGGGTTCAACTTGATGCCTGCCTGTAATCCAAACGCACACTAAACGGGTATTCTTACTACGAATGCAAGTGTGGGCTTCTACCCTTAATCCTTTAAGGAGTATGCATCCACAACCGTCTGTATCCCGGTTCGGTCTCGCTGAGTATATACTGGACTGTGCATTGCGGTAATGATGCAAGATAGGATAAAATATGGTACAGCAACCACAGATGGGTTCTTATTGAGTTGATTGGGTTGATGGAGGTCGCAGCTTTAGCATGTAGCTCATGGAATAATGTCACTGAGTTCTAAATATAATAGGAATGCCTGATGGCTTGGCATCGTGATATCAGGCATGTGTGCCGTGGGTAACTGTAAAGGTTCTAGTTTTAGTTACTAAATCTAGTTAACTAGGGGTGCAGTGGTTGGCTAGGTGGAAAAATATTGCTTTGCCTGCTTTACAAGAATATAATTACCTCTGAGAGACAAGGAGGTAAGGTAAAATTTTTGTACCATATCTGTGCTGCCCAGAACGGAAAGCCCTCTATTCTATATTTTAGCTGTGGCGGTTTTCCTCATGAAGAAGCTCTCAAACATCTTTTTAGTTCTAGGTTATCCATAAGCCATGCTGGAGCAGGTCAAATATCAAAAGCGTATTGATCCCTATTATGCTTGGAATAAGACCTGCTGCTTGTGCATGGTAATGGTGAGTCTTTTGTCGTCCCAAGAGCCGTCATATAAAGCCAACTACGTTGAAGAATAACGTTTCTGTCTTGGGCAACAAGATTATCCTCTAACCACCATCTCCAATGGAAGTCTACAGATGCGAATGAACATATGAAAGTCAAACACAATCATCTACTCAGTAGGATTACAGAAGAAGAATCAGAATGCGACTATGGTATCGTCGTCGTCAGCGTCTCCGTCATGGTAATCGTTGCGATAACCACCGAGCTCGTCATCGTCTCCAGCGGGCAGTTAACCAGCGGCGCAACACTCGTCAGCCACCCAGCCAGCATATCCGAATTACATCTCAGGATCACCCCCGTCACAACATGACACGGGAGTGTCAGCCCCTCACACGAGACCGTCCCACCATCCCCCGGGCTCGGGGCCGCTGCGTTCGTATATATACAGTTCGTATACTTCGTCGATAGCACATCCAGGGTCGAGAAGAACGTGACACTCTGCGGAATATCCAGCCATTTGTTCGGCCGCGGCGAAGCGGCCCCGTACTCCGTCGAGAATTTCCTATCGCAGACATCGCGCGTCTCTGAGACGGTGAAGAAGTCGAGGTTGTAGCCGCTGACTGGGAAGTTGCGATACCCTAATCGGTAGTCGGCCGCCATGCCGACCATGCCTAGGCTTGCAGCGTATGTGGTGGTTAGTGTCTCGGTCTCGATCACCACCTTGGTGATTGTCGTAACGGTGCCGCTGCCGCCGACGCCAGATGTTGGACTGGGGCCACTAGTGGATGTTGTGGACGGTGCTATTGATGTGGAAATCCAGCTTCCTGGAATAGCCCCAGGTCCAGAGGTGATCATCGTGGTGATCGTCGTGGACGCCGGGATGGCGATACCACTGGGAAGGATAACCATCGGGATCCCACTGATTGTTGTGGTTGTCTCGGACGAGACAGTCGGGACGGCGATGGTCTTGCCACCCACGACTACCGAGCCGGACGTCGGCGTATATGGGGTGCCGTAGATGACGACCGAGCCCGGGAATGTGGAGGAAGATCCAGTCAGAACAGTAATACCCAGGCCATTTTGACCCTGGTCATCATCGGACAGAACCGTCACCCCAGTGACACAGTATTCGCCTGTAGTCGAGTCCGATTCAGTCACGTAGCAACCAGTTTTGACACTAGAGCCGGTTGTGGTGCAAGATGAAATGTCACAGGATATTTGATAGTCTGTGACAGTCTTCGTGACGCACTCACATCCCTCATATGAGGCACAGACAGTTGCGAAAGGCGTTGTCGTAGTATACGTACGGCACGATGTCACAGTCTGGGTGGTACACGAGCTCGAGGACGAGCTGCCCGTTTCGGACGGTAGATGACCACAGTTGCTGCGGCAGCTAGGGTAATTCGGACCGCGGGTAAAGTGTGTTGTCTGTGGAGCCTTGTTGTCGTTTGGAGGACAGTTACGAGAGAACAGCCCTCCCAGCCTAAAACATGGTGGCGAGGGAACAGGAGGAAAGTCGGGAAGGGAGGGAATGGGGAACTCTGGGGGAGTTGGCTCAGGCACGGGCGACCAGTAAAAGCCACCCTTCGTGACTGGGAAGATAACAGGAATCAGAGTGGTGGTTGAGGTCGCCGTTTGGACCTCGTTCTCGCTCAGAGTCGTGGTGACCTTGGTGGTGGTTGTCAGGTCTGTGAGACTCGGAATTTGATCCTCAGAAAAGGTCTGTGTCTTGCCATTTGACGTGACAACAGTCGTCGGCAAGACAGTATTGGCAGGTTCAGTTGAGTCCCACGATCCATAATGCGTTGATTGTGCCTTAGGAATGATTGTTATAACAGTTCCGCCAACGGTAACAGCCTGTGGCGGCGGCTGGAAGCTTGTAGTCATATTGAAAACAAACGAGGTTTGGCCAGCCATAATGGGGAGACTCCAAAAACTGATCACCGATACGGTCGCTTAGACCTCAATCAGCATTTGACCTTGATATGCACTGGATAGAGAAATCGGAATCATACCTGGAGTAGGCGTAATGGTCGTTGAGATGGTACTTCCACCCCCAGTCACCACCGTCGGAATTGGAGCGTAGCTGATGACCGAGTTCGTGTGCATGGTAGAGGAGGGGAAAACCAATGTGCATGGGTCGTAGCACTGAACAGTAGGATTAGGCTCCCTGAAGATGATTGGATCAATATACACCACGCCGGATCCATCCTGCTGAGGATTGCCAGAGCTGCCGATGTTTCGTCCTTGGTGGGCCAGCACGAGCCAAGCACTCAATTCTGTCGAAAAGCCACTGTTGCAGAGCAAGGAATGACAAGGTTAGAATAATTATGGCCAGTGAAAACGAAAGGACATATAGCTCACTTCTGGTTATCCTTCTGATAGGTGGGCGAGATGACACCTCCAGCAGGAGAGATCATTTCAGTGGCGCCGATCGTAAATAGATTATATAGCCAGAGACCCTGAGTATAGCTCGTCTCAACTAGAGTCTCCTGACAGTTCTCATTTGCTAGACAGGCCTCGCTGTACTGTCGGAAGAAACTGTAAAACCCAGCGCTGTAGATGAACACGTCTGATGAGCTCAAGACTCGCAAGGCCCAGGCCTCCTCGCAGGTAGAGCCAGGGGTGCATTCTGCAAAGGTGGGATCACTGGTAAAAGTACCAAGAGTGTAGGGCGAACCAGCGTCCGGCTTGTCCTGGAAGTATGGAGTCTCGGTCTGGATATGACCGAGGTAGATATCCTTTGCCCCGGATAATTGGTATTGATATAGGATACTGTGCTCCGAAGCACAACCGTAGAACCATGTGGGTCCTAATGAGACCGTATCAGTGATGGGCTAGCGTAAAAAGAAAATAAGAATACTTGCCTTGGGACTCAATAAGCACCCCTCGTCCGGCGTAGATGTTGATCTGCGTTGCCGCGGTGGTGGTAGAGCTGGAATCTACAGGCGCATCCAGATCATGGTCGGCAACCCACGCCCACACATTTTCAAAATACCCCGAGGAACTTGCAGTGAGATGCAAGAGCATGCTGGCAGCCATGCAATTTTTATTGACCGAGCCAGTTAGTTTCGGGCAGTCAGCCGCCTGGAGTTCTGTTCCATTTGCACCGCCGACACGGAAGTGAGAATCCCACATGGCAGCTAATTATCACCGGTCAGTACCTTCTGTGGATAAGCTGGTGGATACTATTTCCAACTTACCTGAACCCTGGGTGGACTCATGGACATTCCACTCCATGAGAATGGCACCAGCCGTTGGACCTTTGACAGTAAAAAGCATATCGGAAATTTGGATGATTCCCGAGTCTCCTGGAGCACCAACTCGCACCATCACTTTTGGATTGAGCTCATCTTCAAAGTATGAGCCTGTGCCCATGATTTGAGACCAACCCTCTCCTACGATGATAGACCCCACTGGAACATGCACAGTTCCCTTGACAAGATAGATACCAGCAGGGAAAAAGATGGGTGAACCAACATTGCTACTCAATAGCGTGTTGATGGCACTTGTTTGGTCTCCTGTGGCGTCATTGGCTACGCCGTTTGCTGTTGCGATAATAAAGGCAGAAGCTGCATAGCTCTCATACTGCGGGCGAGACCGCACGAAGTATTCTCCCTCTGGATCCAGCAGACTTTCTGGCTTTTGGGGAGCTGGATCAAGCATGCCATAAGTGAATGTTCCACTGCCACCAAGGGACGTATATCTTCTTCCATAGGCCCAAGAAGTGACATATAATTCTCCCGGGGTTCCTTTGGACAGGCCAGTGGTCAGATAAGTACCGGAGCGGGCCTGTTTGTGGATTTTCTTACCTTTGAAGATAGTCTCGCCACCCGAGATCAAGACCACACTTGCTGAGTTCCGAATGTACAAATTATCCAGAAGAATATCGGGATAAGGCCCACCATTGCGCAGTGTAATTGGATACGGGACCGAGTCAAACTTGGAATCTATGCCAAATTGGATCATGTTAGTGAATTTCCGTAGTAACCAAGGCTTTTTGACCTTACCAAGCACGGTGATGGAGCCTGTCCCCTGGCTGTCTAGCCCACCTATGCTAGTACAATCGAATGCCACCCAAACTGATTTGAAGTTGATATTTTTCCACGTGAATCCCCAATCCCAAATCATGGAAACCCCTGTGAGACAGGATGTGAACTGGAGGTTCCGAGCAGTATACTGTTGAGATCCCGCGCGGAAACCAATGTTGCCGCCGAAGAACTCGAGATCACTCACGAAGCCGCCGGAGCCATTCTCCATAAAGACGCCCACAGCAGTAGTGGTCTGTGAAGCAGTCGAAACAGGCATCTTGAAATAGATGTTTTGCAGAGAAGTTGACTGTGCTACTTGCCAGTGAATTCCTGTAGGAACATATTCCTGTCCGTGGTCATAATTTGTCCAGTTCATGGCAGTCATATCCAGCACAAAGTTGCGGATCTGCCGATAAAACTGGTTTTGGTTAATATACCACTCGCTTCCATTCCCTCCCGGAATGTATGGGTCCGTGTCAATCAGTGCGATACCGGTGAAGTTGCCAGATCCCTTGATCGTTGGCCGGTCGTTGGGATCGCCTACAAACTGGGTATAATAGTACTGGATGATAGGAGTGCTGACAATATAGGTTCCAGGCTTAGAGTTATTTGTTCTTAGTCCATTGAAATTTCTCCATTCCTTTCGGGCAGGAGACTTACAGGGAAGTAGACGAGTGCCCCCAGGACGGAGGTTGATCCGCAGTCTTTACCGCAGCGATTGCCATCAGAAACGGCTCGATTGATGGCCGCGGTGTCGTCCGTTGTTCCGTCACCCGTGGCGCCATAGTCCCTGACGTTGCGGTAGAACTTATAACCACTTGGTGCAAAGGGCATCTGGAGTTACGTGTTGGTCAAAGTTGACTTGCTGTCATATATCGTCGAAGAAGGCACACCTGTCCATGGGAGATTCCATCCATCCAGAACCCGGACGCTTGGCGATAAAGAATACCCGAAGTAGTGTTTGCAGACTCGTGTCTGATCTTATGAGAATGTTTATGTCCGTGTCCATGCTTGGTGTTATCAAAAGAAAGGAGCTCGGCGTCAGAGGTGATGGGGGAATCCAAAGACCCTAGTCTGAAGTTAGATCATAAGCTCACTCTACAAGAAGGGCCAAGTACCTTTGTCGGGAGCGGCATTGAACGTGTTGCCCTGGTTATTTACCATATATTCCGGTGGTGGCTTTGAATCAGTTCGTAAGCTCTCGCCAATAACGTCATTGGGTTAGTTCTAGAAGTCGCGTACTTGCGGTTTCCCCAATGGAAGCCCCAATGAGTCGTAATCCGCAGGGAGTGCAGGGAGTTCAATCTCAACAATAGGCTTGTGAAAGGCAGTAATGAATGTGATTTGCAAAGAAAGCAGAAATATGAGGAGCGTCCTGGCTGTCGTGCCGTGGCCTCTACAAGGTAGGGGGCCATACATGGTGAGCGAAAGACAAAATATATGACTTGGACTCGGGGTAGGCCAAGTATCATGGGTGTAGGACTGCTTTATACCGATATGGCCAGGAATATCCGCACTCTGAGTTTATCAGAACTTCTGATCCCATCTAATCAACCTGGCCAAAACAAGATAGCTCATTTACGGTCGTAGATTCCGCTTCAGGCAGGTCCAAAACCAGGTGGATCCCCAATTTCCTATAAAATAGACCCTCGACTTCGGGCTACCATAGCTAGTGAATCACTCCCTGGTAGTTGAAAGGCATATCATAAACGGATGCAGTGCGACTATAGAATGGTATTGTATTAGAGTGGGCCTGAAATACGGTGTATGTAAGATAACGGAAATGCCCGTCACGCACTAGTAAAGTCGTGGGGTTGCAGTCACAGTGCTTTGCTAAAGCCAAGAAAGCTAGCCAACACCTGGACGGTTCTTTGGATGTTGGTAATTCCCTCATTTCCCTCGCCTAAATGTGTGTTCCTGCGCCAGCTCAGCTGATTGCTTTTGTGGACCTGCAATTACTGTGCTCCGAGCTATCCGCCGGGAATTAATACTAGTCTTAATGATTCAATCAAGGGAGCAAAGCAAGAGGCAGTTAGACTGGATTCCAGGATCAGCTACAATCGAAGTCTCGTCCACTGAAACCGAGGAGACACCGGCAAAGTCCGTGTTTGTGTCTGATTTCCTTGGATCGAAGACCACCGATCATCCTCGACAACCTGTTCTCATCATATCGACCCATCGTGATCATGGCCCAACGTCGTCCTCTTGACGGCCTTTCAATCTTACCAGGGCCAGTCTTGGAGATGGTTCTGATGCAGCTCGATGACCTCGCAGCTCTCTACAGCATATATCGCTCCTCACCAGCCGTCTTCCGCTTGCTACATGAAGATAGCACTGCAAGGCGCATCTTTCGGAGGATCATGGAACTTAGCGTTCCCGAGCAAACTCAAGTCTTGATCCGCAAATTTACATTCTTGCGATGGAATGTTCGTCCTGCTAAAGATCTGGATGACTTCATTGAAAAGTACATCAAGGATGACACTGCTTTCGAGTTCCCTCACGACATCCCACTCTCCGTTCTCTGCGACAGTCTTGCCGCTGCGGCAACTATCCGCTACCTAGCCCATGCCGGCATGCATGAGATGATAGCTCGCTGTCAGCAGCTAGAGCTCATGCAGTTGCAAAATCCGGACTTAAAATATATCCGGAACCCACACCGAACTCCGGCTCTATGGAACTCGGAATACTTCCCAGTGCCAAAGCCCCCTCGAGAGCGATATCAACAAGCCGATGCTGTTCCAGTATCAACAATCGAAGAGCAGCGGGCTATTCGGGCTATTTGGCAGCTTTTACTAGTCTGGGAGTTGCATAGCCTCGTTACCGGACAGAGTCCTCGCTGGAACTGGCCTTCCGAAGAGGTCAGCCGACTCCAAAACATACATTTTGAGGAAATATGGTGGCATGCCCTGCGGAACCAGATCATAGAGTCAATTCGGACTGTGAATGAATGTAGCTGTCTGTTTCCGACCTTACAATCCCCCCGAGAAAGGCTTCGTGCAGCAAAATATCTCGCGTTCACTGCAGGATGGAAGTTTTCTTGTGATTGCTCTGCTCCCAGCGCCTCTCTTGTTCAGGACATAGACGGTATGGAGTTTCAACGTGGCGCACCAGGTTATTTATTTGTGCTTGGTAGATTATCGCAATGGTACACCTCGCCCTGCCGCTACGTGACATTTCGCCCCTTCCGTCGCTATGGCTTTGCAATCTGGGATCTGAGGCGTATGCAGGGCCTGGGTCTTCTGTCGGCGCCAGATGGTCCCCAGTTGCCTCAAGCTCCCAGATCGGAACCAGATAAGTACGTTAGGTGGGAAAGCATTCTGGGTCAGGAGGATCTGGAGGAGATCGAGCAGCGACGGAAACATTACTGGCCAGGGACTGAGATCGTAGCCGTCGAAGACGAATGGTCAGTCACGCCACGAGCTGAGGTCTGAATCTTAAATATTCCTATTGCCAGGTCTCATTAGATTTCAAATTGCAGTGGATCTTTGGTAGTGTAATATACAAACAGTCGCTAATCTTGCTTGCGTCTTCTTCTTCTCTCCTCTACCACTTCGCCTATGCTTCAGTACATCTCCATTCACTTCAACCCCATTCCGGCCCATATGTATCGCTTCTCAAACTTTAAGATGGTGAGTGTCCAACAATCTCAAAGGCCATATTGGTGACCGGATCACCACCCAATGGTTCTTTTGATCTGAACAGCGAGATGGAAGCGATTGTCTTGACTCCCATCTGTGCCTTGTGGTTGATGAGAAGCCATGCCACGCCGCTCCCATTCGGAGTCCCAAGAAGGGCATTGTAGTTTGACTCGCCCGCTTTGAAAACCATGGGGTTCTTATACCCACCAATTGTCTGGCCTCCTGTGACCTGAGCAATGATATTTCCAGCGTCGGTATTTGCAATGCTGAACCGGATGACCGCCTTCAAGCCTGAGACGCTCGTTCCCGCCGCACTGCACTCCTGCTGCCAGTTCAAGAACGCCATGTCCGACCATTTCCTGAGCTTGACGTATGGCAAGCCCTGTTTCTTATATTCTGGTTTGGTCTTTTCTGGGCTATAATTTTCATCTGCAACAAGCAAACCACTACTCGGATAGTATACATTCGCGTACCTCCCACCAGTTCGCTGCTCAATGTCAGTAGGTAAACAGAAAAAGACCACAACAGTCCGTGCTTACATGGTATTTGATGCCATTGGCCTGTACCTCCACATCATTTACATGCTGCACTGGTACGCCACCAGAAGTAGACATTTGCAGAACGTTGGTGATATAGTTGTCCAAAACATTCTCATAAGTTCCCTCTTTATAGTCACTGGGCAGTGTTTTCACCCAGCCCCATGTAGCCAACGAGCTGTAGTCTATCCAAGGACTTGCCACAGAGACTTCTGGCTTGTAAGTTTGCATGTAGGCATCTGCCCCCTCTTGAGTGTTACTCATCAAGCAGTAGAGGGCATTTCCCTTCCGGACAGCTTCGTCGAATGTAAGCACCTCATCCTCAGCGGCAAAGGCTCCAAAAGACAGGGTTAAGGAGACGATGATAAACAGTCGAAGAAAGAAACTGCTGTTCCAGTGGACCCGAGCTCCCTTTGTGGGGGCCATGTTGAGGGAGAGCAAGTATAGCTCTTAAAGGCAGTGCTTCTATGCAAAAGAAAAAAGATACTGTGATGTGTTCGAGGAGAATAAGTCTCAGCATGTCAGGTTATAAACTTACGTCGGCACATTCTCTAGACGTACTACCCGCAGGGGTATAATACAGGGATATAGAAAATTAGAAACCCCGAAAGTTGTTACAATTATTCCCAAATTGAAATGCAGTCTTCGCTGTTCGGTTCTTGTTTTACCACATGGAGCTTGCGTGGGATTTCTGTTACAAGGATAATTTCCGTCCCTTAGAGTAGTAGCATTTCGTACCCAGTACTTCTCAGCTCAATGGAATTGACTAGGAATATTAATCTGAGTACCCTCCCCCAGGGGATTTATCCGAAATTAGAGGTAAAGAGGAGCTGACCTTCTTAATGCTATTTCCAATAATATGCGCTTAAATAACTGCCGTTGAGATCATACGGTTCATACCCTTACAACACACTATTGAGGATATATGTGTACTATGAGAATGATGTACCCTGAGCAATGATCTGCTGATTGGGATACTGAGACTAAAAGAATGAATATTCATAAACTATGTCATTGCATAATCGCTTTGCAATGCTAGCCCAAAGATAACATTTTTGTAGTCCGTTTAGCTATTCAATCTCACTTCACTTCTCTATTTCGGCTAACTGCTTGAGGAGGCATGCCCGAGTGGGTTCCGTCAATGGAACAATTCTGGGGCTCTCATTGCTGTCACGGTGCTGAGTGAACAATCGCTTGATGAGATTGCCTAGGCTCCATTGCGCGATGTAACCATACAGCCAAAATTTGGGCTATCTATGCCTTGGTATTCAAGCTAGTTATAAAGACCAATCAGCAGGATCTCAGCTACGGAACGGGGCAATACCGTATGTAGAGGTATTTATGCTAGCTTCCTTTCCTCCTTACGAGGACCACCAAGTCTCAGGTACCCGTTGATATGTACGTGGATCCCAGCGGGAGGCCTGGAGACGAGCTTTCCCATTCGTCGCCATTGGCGGTCTTGGCGGGCTTGGTAAAGCTTGATATGACTTACTGTAGCTTTAGCCCCTCCCCATTCTCAACGATAGAATTAATTATAGAGGCAAGAGAACGCAAAGGAGAGAGTATGTTCTCAAATAACATATGAAGACGTAGGCCGACGGGGCTAGAATTGGTCCTCATGCTGAACTTACTTCATTCGGCTAAGAAGCCTTCACGCACTTTTAGTATTGCACTAAATCAACCTGCAGGGGTGGGTCGGACTAGTAGTTAACACTTCGGGCGTCCAAGATCCTTTCCTTTTCCCCTTAATATACACAGCCAAGGAAGGACACTGATTGATACGGGAACTAGGCGGTACTGGGTAAATCTTCGTATATGCCCAGATCTTATTTCTATAGATCACCCGCTGATCCGGCTCCTTCCGAGACCACAGGTATCGGAGTGTAATGAGGTGGGATACTGATAACTTTCCTTAATAAGGTGGATAATTGTAAGTACCAGCCTTAGAGTATAGGATTATATACTATAGAAGGCTCTCATAACCTTTCTCTTGATAACAAATCATCTGTAGCTATTTACACCATTCGGTTTTTTGAAGAAAAACATAATCACATAAGGGATGCAACCTTTATCTCTTAAGAGTAAATATAAAAAGGAATCTATACTTCATCCTTGATTACTTTATTAGATATTCCTTGGCTTGTGTTCCTTGCATGATAATCCGAGTCTGGACAGGCACAGCCAAGAGCATGACCTCAGAAACAATCTCACAGGCTCGCTCATTAAACACAGATAAAATCGGTTTCGATGTGCGCACAAGACTCTACACCGAGGAAAAATCGGCACACTGCTGAAAGTTGGCGACTAAATCTCGCTGGGCAGTTGCGGCAACCGATCAACGCTTGGGCCATGTGACTGCCAAGACATTCCCACTGATCAGTTGTCTAGTTTTGATATATGCCCGATTGGGCCTATAACGTGGACCTTCCCGACTTCGTTTAGATAGATTACACTCCTTTAATGGCCGATAATCGGCCGATTACCCCTATCTGGATGCCTGCATCCGGCGGTATAATATCTAGCTAGTCAGACGATAGATTAGAAACAGGGGTACCTTCCGAACTTTATCATCGGTAGGAAAATTGCTAGTGATAGTGAAATCTAATACGGTTCTGCGCTTTCCAACATCTAGTAAAAGAGATTATGAGCCTCAGTGGAGCGGCTGATAATGCTTGATCGTATGAGGTTTTAAGATTGGTGTCTGAGTCACTCCAAGGCGCCAACCACACGGTGACATTCATACACAAGAGTCACACACGTCTACTGCAAATATCCTCCCATGCAAATGCAATATATCCGGAATAAATTTGCAATCCATGATACGACTTTCTCACATGACGCTCCGATTGCTGCCAAGAGGTTGTGAAACAAACGGCGGCCGGGTGTGCAAGCCATCGAATAGTATGTTCTTCGTGGTCAAACGGCGAAGGCACAAGAGAGATGGGTGGAAAATATCCCTGTCTCTGGTTACATTGGGACATAAGAGAGACACCATGCCAGCGCAGGGGTCCGGAAGACTCACTATACGATTTAGAGAAAATGTGGATCAACTAGGGTTCATAGCCTCGCAATCACTAGATCTCGGGACAGCGGCAAATTGTCGGTGCACCGACGGGGATCAGAAGCTCAAAGTATTTTCAAGATAGGCGATTTGGGGTCAACAATTTTTTAGTATTCTGGTCCATTTAGTGCTAATACTGATGGTCGGTCTGGCGGTGCCGAAGCCTGAACTCCGCTGGAGTGGGCCCCTGTCTTTGGAGATAGCACTTGGTTTCCTTTTGCGGCAAATGCAGCAATTAATCGACTTTTCCCAGCCCAGGGTATGACCCTTAGCGACGTGTCTGATATCTAAAATGTACCAGGCGGTACGCTTAATCATCCCGTCGGATTAACTGATCTAGGATATGCAGCTAGTACTAAGTATTTGCAGTTACAAGTCCTGGCTCTCGGTGCCTGATTCTAAATGCAGGTCTGTCAACTAAGAAAAGCACAATACAGGCGAATACAATCAAGCTATTTTAGTGCTCATTTAGCTAGCAAGTGCCCTGCTGTCCTGCTTGGACCATCATAGTGAGCACAGCTGAGGGTCACAGCTGTCACAGCAATCCACTTGACAACGTACTGTTGTCCCTCTAGATTCGCGATACTCGGTGTATAGCAACCATTTGGTGTCCAGCTATCCACAAGTGTAATGTCCAAGTTAGTATTAATACAGTGACGCTAGCAAGGTCAGGATTCAGTCCAATTGTTTAAGGTGTGGAAAACCAGGACACGAGGTTACACTCAGCTGTCAGCGTCCGCCAATATCGTCCGTCGTGCCCGAAGTAAATGAGAATATATCCGTTAATTTCATGGATGTCTAGCTCGAGAAGGTGCAAGGCAGCGTATGCCTCCAGAAGAGGCCACGTCCTGTTCAAAAAGGGCTGCTGCAACTCTGAAAAACCATATAAACCCCTAACCAACCACACCACAGAGTACTCATCCACCAACATATTCATCTTCAACCACATCCCTTCAGTCTTCCATCCTACTGCCAGCAGTTCTCATCTACACAATGAAGGCCACCACCATCATCCTTACCCTCGTCAACACCGCCCTGGCGTTGGCTGCTCCTGCCTCTGAGTTGAGCAGTAGCGTTGCCCGTGGAGATAGCGGATGTTATCCCTTGTAAGGGCATATACCCATTACTAAAAGTGATTAGGAGACTAACATCTCCATAGCTCTGATCCTGATTGTGGTGTCTCGGGCACTTTCTGCCAATGTCGTGATGGTGGGACTCCTGACAACCAGACACTCTCCAGATGACTGACATGATATAATCTCAGGAAACTTCTACCTCTTTAACGAAGCCACTCATGACTGCCAGCCTCCATGGGGCTACATTGGTCCTAAGTCTTCCCTGCCTGGATGGCGCTGCTAGATGCCCGGAGGGGGTAACAGTTATGAGCTGGAATCATATTGTTAGACAGCCTGAAATATAACTAGTACAGTTCATGCGGCGTGCGTTAGCATCAGCAGTTAGCATGACTACTCATCAACACTGTCTACAGATTCGCCATCTGGCCTATTAGCGGAGTTGGGCTACACAATGATATTTCGTTAGCAGTACGCTCCTTTATTTCTCATCCCAAGTTAATGAGAGTTTTACAGTTTTATTCTCTTCCTCAGTTCAAATCCCATTCTGAGAGCCATAGGCATCCATTATCAACCCTGTTAATACTGACACCAATTGGAAACCATGTATTCTTAATCCACATTTACGTATCCAAATTTTCCAATAGTTTCAGTAAGAACTGCCGGTCTAGATAGCCCCAGTCATTTCCCTGCTGTGTAAGCCGTGGAATAGTATTTTGTTCCTTACGAAATATGCTTGGAGACGGTATTAGTGGGGGAATATATCCGACTCTCATTGTCAACGACCTGAGAGATTGACCAAGCTTAGCTCTGCTTTATTTAAGAAGTCGTAAGATATATGATGTGAAATTATGTTGTCTAGACATCACGGGTCAGCAGGACTCGGTAATTGCAACAACATCATGTGTACATATAACCAGCAGTATCTAGGATGCGGGGGAGTCTTTCAAAACCCTGAGTATAAAGGGGGTTGCTTCAGAGTGTGCTTAAATGGATTAACTCACAAGTATAGGAGAGTAGAGAGGCCGCAATGGGAGCGCGACAGCGATCATACACTTATATTCCGTAGCTAGACTACAGGTAGAATAGTCAAAAGCATTGTCTAGACATTGTCTCCACAGATACCTAAGATTAAAGCCATACAGCATAAAATCAGATCCAAACAGTTTGTACGCATTCTCTGCCGTCCCTCCTAAAGGTCAGCCCACACATCTGGCATTTCCACACGAATATGTGACTAGTGATTGTCACAGCCCGAAACATAATCAATCTTGATTTGGCAAGCATCGCCCCTATTATCATCATCCTGCACATAGCCACAGATACGGCATCCATTCGCCCTGATATTGCGGTACGCCGTCTGGATCTGCTCAGTGGTCCTGTAGCAGCCCGGAGGCCCAGCAACAAAGACACCACAACCAAGGCCAGAAGGAGCACCCCAGCAGTTGCCAGTAGGGCCCCCACTAGAGACACACAATGATGAGTTCGAGGCATGGCCTTCAGGGAAAGGAACAGTAAAGTCTTACCTAGTGCTGTATACTTGAGTTGGGAGCATTGTTCTCACAGCATGGTCGCAGTAACCAAGGAGGCCTGGCCATGAGCCGCACATACTGGAGCCCTTGCAGCTGAAGATAGCACCTGCTGCGCTCAGAGACAGCTCTACACCGATTGGCCTGGCCGCGGGAGTTTCGACGCTGTTCTCGGGTTCAGGGACAATGAAGGCTGATGCCAAGGTGGCACCAAAAGCGAAAGCTAAAGTAATGAATCTCATTTTGACGGGGGAAAAGGGCTACTGGTGTTATGAATGCCGGTTTGCTGTGATCGGGATGACTGTTTCTTGAGGGTTGTTGATGACCTTTTATAGATGAGTTGGTCGGGGTTTATCTCCTCGGTGTCTACATGATTCCTATGGAATGCTTCCCAATTGCTACCTTGGTTTCTAGACTCATGTGCCAGGAGGATGTAGCTACTGTCTGGTGTATTGGCTTGCAGGGATTCAGATATTAATTCGAGTCGTAGCTCTTGCCTAACCAGTCTACTTGTCTGAGTCCTGTTTTGAGCATCCACTACAGTGAACGAGACTCATTGGTCTATAACTTCGCTACTTGTTTCTTTGCTAGTCATGGTAGCTATGGCAAGTACACTAGCACCGTATGTGCCTGTCAACTTCACTATATGCGAAAATTATATTCTACTCTAACGAGATTCTTGGTCCAAACTTCCTAGCCTAGTTTAGCATTCTGTTGCCATGCATAACAGGGTGACTTACTAGATTGCAAGCATGATTGAGCGTAACCAATACGTTTACTTGTATTATCTGGCAACTAAAATCAATCAAACATGCCTGAGAATGCTATCATTCATTTTGTCTAGTTGATACTATATTAAGTTTTAGCAAAGCTTCCCATTCACTGAGGGTTAGTGTGCTAACATAACAGCAGCAGGCTTAAGATATGCATTAGGTGACTTTTTACAGCTCGTCATTCTTAAAGCGCATAGAGTCTTGCGTATTAGTAGTAGTTAAGCATTGAGTGGTAACCCAGGTAAGCCGGGAAGCTATACTGTGGTTGATCCCGGTGGTCCTGTTGGTACAGTGGAACTCGAAGCTATCCTGTAATAGTGGAGGAGATTCTTTAGATAGATGACTGCCTGCTCTGACAGGGGAAGTTTTACTTATTAAGAAGCTATTGGCCAGAAACAACTACCCCAATTACAGATCCATGAATAGCATGTGAATAAAAAAACATACTAACAAAAGCACTGGGGTCAACCACAGTAGGCAAACAAGAGCTAAGATTTTATTGGCCATGCACATCTTAACCGAAGACAATCTTACAAGATAAATAGCAATGTAGCCGAGGATAAATTTTAGAGTACATGACCCTAGACTTTTAATGGTTTAGGGTACCCTAGTTGTCCAATATCGATACTGCTTTCACTTCAGCCCCAGCGATTAGTGCATAGCAAGCGTCATTTGTTAAGAGAAAGCTTAGCAAGATTAAGCCTAGCGCCTGAGCGTTACGGAGTCGTCTTAATTTCCCGTCCCTCCGACCAGAGTTCAGCATATGGGCCAGTCATGTCAGGGCCCCTTTGATTTACGGGTCCAGATTGGTAAAGGAGCTAATCTTGCAGGTCCTACACAGTACAGTGGCTTATTCAGCTAACATTTATAGCTCCCAACACAGGTTTTTTTTTTTTTAAGCTCATGCTCTTAGTCTGCTGCCTTGTCATGGGGCTGCGGCCTAGGTAGGGTCACTACCTCAGGGAGGCTTATAAGCATGTTCTAGGCCTGGTGATTCCATAGGGAATCACCATTGTAACCTTTTTGGTATTGTGGATAGTAGCTGCCTAGAACACTACCTTCTTACATGCCTGTAATCTTTATAAATCTCTATGACTCACTGCATAGCGCTATTTAATCAAAACTAAAAAGCGATGTAACATTGTGCTTTTAGCAGACTGTAGGATTGGCCATATACTATAGATCATAAAACGTCCGCCATGAGGCGCAGATGGCTTTCCACAGGACTGCGGGCCCGTGTCCAATAGTTGGCCATGGCAACAAGGTTCTCATTCTCAGTTCTGACACATCCGGCGCGCATCAGATTATTGTGATTGGCGGGAACACCTAATCATATCTAAGAACTAATGATACCTGTCAATGGTGTTGCTAGGCTGGAGCTAAATCAGTGTGCAGGAAGACACCGAGATGGCTCATCATACCCCTATCAGAAATATCCCTACCCACGTTTCTGTGTTTTGTCCTTTCCCTTCCCCTTCTTTAGTGCTGTCCAACAAATTTGGAGGTGAAAAAGTTCTGTCTCTTGCGGTAACATTCATCTCTCTTTACTCCAAGCTACAGAGCGAGATACGCAAAGATGGGCCGATATCAGACTTATCAACCCTGCCAGCTGCTTGTTCTAAGCCTCGTCGCAGTTCTTGCTATTTCAATATGGACACTATGGCTGGGCGTCAACTCAGATAAAGATAACATCCATCCTTTACTTAACCAACTGATTCCTGCGGGTCATTGTGCTTGCCAGTCTGCTACTATCTTTAGTTGTGATAGCTGCCTCCAGTGCTCTGCTTCTACATTACCTCAAAGCCCTTCGCCCCCTTATATCACCTTTGATCCGAATGAATACTCCTATAATGAGACACAATGCCATTCCTTCTTCCCTGGCTTGTTTGAAGATCCCATACGCGCTCAAACATTCTGGCAAGCCAAGAATGGAATACGCAGGGCTGACCTCGACAATATCCAAATAATAGATGGCATGGTCAGAGCTGCTGTCTATAAAGGGCGTTTGTATATTATTACAGCTCTTGCTAAGGGGGAAGATCACCGCCGCAAAATCATTGGAGTGTTAAGCTCAATCCATCGCGCCCTGGTCTCAGCATCAGACCTCGCTGTGATCCCAGACACAGAGTTTATCTTCTCTATTGAGGACAAAGTGGAAGATGTCGTGGGACCAGGCCATCCTCTCTGGGGTCTGGCGAGAAAGGCTGAAGAAGAGTCCGTCTGGCTCATGCCTGACTTTGGCTTCTGGTCCTGGGGACATCTTAATAGCAAGATCGGACCGTATGACCAAGTGGTTGAGCATGTCCGACAGCGGGATGTACCTTGGGACCAGAAAAGGGACAAGCTGGTATGGCGTGGGAAGCTTAGCTTTGCACCGAAACTGCGGCGGACGCTGCTCGAGGTTGCACGGGGCTATCCATGGGGTGATGTACGAGAGGTGGAGTGGAGTAATAAGGCCAACTTTCTCAGCATGGAGGAGCATTGTGATTACAAGTTCATCGCTCATGTGGAAGGGCGTTCCTATTCCGCGTCTCTTAAGTATCGCCAGGCGTGTCAATCAGTTATTGTTATTCATAAACTGCAGTACATCCAGCATCACCACTATCTCCTCGTCTCCTCTGGGTCACAGCAGAACTTTGTCCAGGTTAAAAGAGATTTCTCAGATCTGCCGCAGAAGATGCAGGAGCTTCTGGATAACCCTGCTAAAGCTCAACAAATTGCAAGTAATAGTGTGAATGTATTTAGGGAACGCTATCTGACTGCAGCTGCTGATGCATGTTACTGGAGGGCCCTGCTGCTGTCGTGGGCTGTGGCCTCTCCTGATCTCACTCTGAGGGGTGCTCCTCAAAATGGTCTCCGATACGAGTCATTCTTATTGCTTGGAGATAGCAATATGATGCAGTTTGGGCGATGATATCATGTATTTAACAATATTTATCCAGCTATTCTACTGAAACTTGTAGGGCAGCAAAACCCCAACCCTGTATAATTCCTTTGAGCCTTAGTAGGTAACGTACGACGATTTATACCAGACTATACTGGGGTCCGCGTGCAACAAAAAACCCGGTGTCCCAGAAAGAAGCCATTTATAGGTGCCAATATTTATGTGCCAATATGCAGGCCGCTGGCGGAATTTCCGCCACAATTGGTCATACATTCCTATTCAGGGCAACACGGCCCTTTGTAGTCTGAAGCCGGAAATCGGCCAGTATTGACTGGAAGACGGGGCGAGACAAGAGCAGTCTTTTATTTCGTACTTTTCCGACCGAGGCCACTCACCCAACTTTGAACAGAGGTGGAGGCAACAGAAGGCGAGGAGAAAGCGAATTGCCTTATCTCTCTAGCGATGTGAAAGGAGATGAGCTGTAAGCGAGGTCAAAAGCT